>JALPQI010001571.1:0-113535 GCA_025490895.1 Thaumatotibia leucotreta | reverse complement strand
AATGACAAAAATGACAAAAAAAAAGAAAAAAATTGTGCCGCCATCTTGGATCTTAAAATTGACCCTAAATTCGGGTTCCACGTATGAGTATTAGTCGAAAACGAGTACAATGACAAAAATGACAAAAAAAAAGAAAAAATTGTGCCGCCATTTTGGATCTTAAAATGAACCCTAAATTCGGGTTCCACGTATGTGTTTTAGTCGAAAACGAGTACAATGACAAAAATGACAAAAAAAAAGAAAAAAATTGTGCCGCCATCTTGGATCTTAAAATGGACCCTAAATTCGGGTTCCACCTATGGGTATTAGTCGAAAACGAGTACAATGACAAAAATGACAAAAAAAAAGAAAAAAAATGTGCCGCCATCTTGGATCTTAAAATGAACCCTAAATTCGGGTTCCACGTATGGGTATTAGTCGAAAACGAGTACAATGACAAAAATGACAAAAAAAAAGAAAAAAAATGTGCCGCCATCTTGGATCTTAAAATGAACCCTAAATTCGGGTTCCACGTATGTGTATTAGTCGAAAACGAGTATAATGACAAAAATGACAAAAAAAGAGAAGAAAATTGTGCCGCCATCTTGGATCTTAAAATGGACCCTAAATTCGGGTTCCACGTATGAGTATTAGTCGAAAACGAGTACAATGACAAAAAAAAAAGAAAAAAATTGTGCCGCCATCTTGGATCTTAAAATGAACCCTAAATTCGGGTTCCACGTATGTGTTTTAGTCGAAAACGAGTACAATGACAAAATGACAAAAAAAAGAAAAAAAATGTGGCCGCCATCTTGGATCTTAAAATGAACCCTAAATTCGGGTTCCACGTATGTGTATCAGTCGAAAACGAGTATAATGACAAAAATAATAAAAAAGAGAAGAAAATTGTGCCGCCATCTTGGATCTTAAAATGGACCCTAAATTCGGGTTCCACGTATGAGTATTAGTCGAAAACGAGTAGGTACAATGACAAAAATGACAAAAAAAAGAAAAAAATAGTGCCGCCATCTTGGATCTTAAAATTGACCCTAAATTCGGGTTCCGCGTATGAGTATTAGTCGAAAACGAGTACAATGACAAAAATGACAAAAAAAAGAAAAAAATTGTGCCGCCATCTTGGATCTTAAAATTGACCCTAAATTCGGGTTCCACGTATGAGTATTAGTCGAAAACGAGTACAATGACAAAAATGACAAAAAAAAGAAAAAAATTGTGCCGCCATCTTGGATCTTAAAATGGACCCTAAATTCGGGTTCCACGTATGTGTTTTATTCGAAAACGAGTACAATGACAAAAATGACAAAAAAAAAGAAAAAAATTGTGCCGCCATCTTGGATCTTAAAATTGACCCTAAATTCGGGTTCCACGTATGAGTATTAGTCGAAAACGAGTACAATGACAAAAATGACAAAAAAAAAGAAAAAATTGTGCCGCCATCTTGGATCTTAAAATGAACCCTAAATTCGGGTTCCACGTATGTGTTTTAGTCGAAAACGAGTACAATGACAAAAATGACAAAAAAAAAGAAAAAAATTGTGCCGCCATCTTGGATCTTAAAATGGACCCTAAATTCGGGTTCCACGTATGAGTATTAGTCGAAAACGAGTACAATGGCAAAAATGACAAAAAAAAAAGAAAAAAATTGTGCCGCCATCTTGGATCTTAAAATGAACCCTAAATTCGGGTTCCACGTATGTGTTTTAGTCGAAAACGAGTACAATGACAAAAATGACAAAAAAAAGAAAAAATTGTGCCGCCATCTTGGATCTTAAAATGGACCCTAAATTCGGGTTCCACGTATGTGTTTTAGTCGAAAACGAGTACAATGACAAAAATGACAAAAAAAAAATTGTGCCGCCATCTTGGATCTTAAAATGAACCCTAAATTCGGGTTCCACGTATGTGTTTTAGTCGAAAACGAGTACAATGACAAAAAAAAGAAAAAAAATTGTGCCGCCATCTTGGATCTTAAAATGAACCCTAAATTCGGGTTCCACGTATGTGTTTTAGTCGAAAAACGAGTACAATGACAAAAAAAAGAAAAAAATTGTGCCGCCATCTTGGATCTTAAAATGGACCCTAAATTCGGGTTCCACGTATGGGTATTAGTCGAAAACGAGTACAATGACAAAAATGACAAAAAAAAAGAAAAAAAATGTGCCGCCATCTTGGATCTTAAAATGGACCCTAAATGCGGGCTCCACGTATGAGTATTAGTCGAAAACGAGTACAATGGCAAAAATGACAAAAAAAAAAGAAAAAAATTGTGCCGCCATCTTGGATCTTAAAATGAACCCTAAATTCGGGTTCCACGTATGTGTTTTAGTCGAAAACGAGTACAATGACAAAAATGACAAAAAAAAGAAAAAATTGTGCCGCCATCTTGGATCTTAAAATGGACCCTAAATTCGGGTTCCACGTATGTGTTTTAGTCGAAAACGAGTACAATGACAAAAAATGACAAAAAAAAAATTGTGCCGCCATCTTGGATCTTAAAATGAACCCTAAATTCGGGTTCCACGTATGTGTTTTAGTCGAAAACGAGTACAATGACAAAAAAAAGAAAAAAATTGTGCCGCCATCTTGGATCTTAAAATGGACCCTAAATTCGGGTTCCACGTATGTGTTTTATTCGAAAACGAGTACAATGACAAAAATGACAAAAAAAAGAAAAAAATTGTGCCGCCATCTTGGATCTTAAAATGGACCCTATATTCGGATTCCACGTATGTGAATTAGTCGAAATCGAGTATAATGACAAAAATTGCAAAAATGTGTCGCCATCTTGGATCTAATGGACCCTACAGTCGGATTCCGACTGTACGTACCTGTATCATCATCATCATCATCATATCAGCCGAAAGACGTCCACTGCTGAACATAGGCCTCCCCCAAAGATTGCCACAATGACCGGTCCTGCGCCACCCGCATCCAGCGGACTCCTGCGACCTTCACCAGGTCATCGGTCCACCTTGTGGGGGGCCTACCCACGCTACGCCTTCCGGTACGCGGCCGCCACTCAAGAACCTTCCCGCCCCAACGGCCATCGGTTCTACGCGCAATGTGCCCCGCCCATTGCCACTTCAGTTTAGCGATTCGGAGTGAAAATAATATTAAAATTCGCACGTCCTAACATTAAAGTAATTAAAAAGTAATCTAGAAGTATGGTCAACGATTCCAGTAATTTTGAATCGACATGTTGATTCCAAAGTATTAGTAATGCTAATATGCTATAGATTATTACTGACTCCTTCATACGTCATCGTAATATTCCGTTTCACGACATTACATTACAAGTAATATGCTACCCATAAGTACATTACAAAGTAAAATCAAGTAATATTGTAATCGGGAATTGATTACGAAATGCCCAACTCTGCTAAAAGCGTGGCAGAGTTGTATGAAATACGACAACGAAATAGTTATTTGTTATACAAGGGTGCAAAGTTGTATTTTACCCGCGAGTATGAAATTGAAACACGAGCAAGCGAAAGGATTCTATAGTTGAACCACGAGCGAAGCGAGTGGTTCTAAAATAGAATCCTGAGCGCAGCGAGTGTTTTAACATACGAGAAGTAAAATACATTTGCACCCGTGTGTAACACAAAACTTTTCCCCTCACTATAGCGAGGAAACTCAAAAAAGGTAATTATTTGTTCACATTACAATCATCATCGGGTTAGTGATAATAATTTTCCAAATGCATCATGTATATAATGCAAGATTTTGTCGCAGTAAACTTAGGACGAAAAAGTAAACGCAGCACGATTTTAACACATTCCTGTAGAGTGTGAGTTTTTCACATCCAACTGGATGTGAAAAAGGACTGGATGTGTGCAACAGCATTGTATTTTGTTAGAATTAGTCTTACTATTTAAAAAAAAATCAAATGTTCGTTAGACTGATTTGTGCAAGCAACATTTTAATAACATTTTCTTCGATTTCCGCGAGGATTACCTACTCGTGAAATAAAACTATGACAACGGATAAACTCGCGTATATTAACTATCTTTAACTTCATTTCGACGTTTTGAACACTTTAGGGGGTTCGTGGTCTGCGAGTTGTCATAGTTTTATTTCAACATTTTAGTGTTTAAAAAATCCCAAAATAATTATGTAAATAGGAGATTTTTAATCATGGCTTACTATTTTTATATCCACGGAGTTATCTGAAGAAAAAGTTACGTTTTTTGTATTCTGTGTAAAAATCGAGAAATTATCAATACAATTTTTTTTATAAGCCTTTATTTTCAAAACTACAATTTATGTACATAGATTAAAATCTAACTAATCTACTTAACCTAACCTATATCTAAGATTGGCCCTTGTGGCATTGTACCGAGGATGCTGGCGGCATTTCCTCGCTGTATCGCAATACTGATGCGTTGTGCGAGGAAGTCGCCAGCTCTTCGGTCTTTAGTTACATCAACCAGACGTTTCGCGATCTCAGCAAACAATTTGCGTGCGCTGGGGCCCCAAGAACCTAAAGTTTCTACGCCAAACGGTACAAAATCGTACTCTTTGCCGAGGCCCTTATATTTATTACGTTTTAAAAATTCGGCATTTTCAGCCGCAGCGGCTGCCTTAAACGTAGTTCGTTGAAGATGGGACGGTGCCAGGGTGTCTACGCAAGTAGCATCCCATACCAACATCCATCCCAACCTCCAAGGAACCAAAGACACACCATCAGGTCTCTTACCATCATCTCTAATAATACCAGTAGGCTCAAGAAGAGCAGGTACGTTGATCGTGGCAAGAGACCTGCGGATTATGTCGTTAAGCGTCGCATGTCTGGAAATACGGCCTGCGCTTTTTTGACAACTTAGTCCGTGGTGTCCCAATCGGTCCACGTCTGTGCCACAACAGCATAAGTGAGGGGTACATACCGCGGCCCCGAGTCTCAGGCCGGTTGCGAGCCTAAGAGAGGCCGGATCCAGGAAAGTACCAGTACTAGCCGAAGGATGGGCATGCAGCCAGTAACCAGCTTCCCGGGTTCCGACCGCCAAAAGTCTCGCACGATCCGGACCTGCAGAGCTGTTTAGAAGAGAATTGTATGTTAGATCACAATACACATTGTCCCAGCTCCTTTGTGATTTTAGGTTGTCAGGAAAATTTTTAGAAGGGCAAGCAATTTTGAATGCATTTTTGGCGTCCTCCAAACCCGCAGTCTCACAGTTAATAGCACGGTGTTTTCACTTAGTTGAAGTAGTGAATTTGATGTACTCATGACGTCATCGGATATGCTTCCGGAAATTAACGTTAGAGGGCGTTGATATCAATTTCAAGATCTTGTATTATCTGTACAGCCACTATTTTCTTTTCCGTTACGCGCAGTTAACAAAACGAAAGAAATGACAAAGTATTAGTTTTTTTCATCAGAAATGTAATATTAATTTAGCTATACTTGTATTTTTACTTTTGTCCAATTTGAATTCTTTAGCTACAAATATTTTAGATGCATTTAAAAAATATATTGAATGAACGGAATGTTTTTGCAAGGTCGGCCATAATTAAATTTTCGCTTTGGTTGTCTTCGATGCTTGAACTGGAAGTGCATCGAAACGATATTATTTTAGTGATTTCATACAACGACTGTGCTTGTTCTGGACTCCTTAATTGTGCTTTTCCATGTATGTACTGTACATGGATTGGATTTTTGTAAAAATGGTGCGATGCGGTTAAATGTGTTGTTTGCCTAATTGTGGTAAAATGCGTGAGCATTTTAATGTTACTCAAAACGCATATATATGCCAATTGGAAGCCATTCGCAAAAACCGTTTCAAGATGGAAATGTCCCACGAGCTCCGTTCGCCGACATTAGAAAACTGTGCAATGCGGCTACTGTTTTTTTAATTCAACTTCAATCAAACTGATAGCAAATAATATATGATACAGATGCTTAATAAGTTAGTACCTAAAAACTTTATGGATAAGGCTAGTGTAAAAATAAAACTTGAAAGTGACATATTTTTTTTGTTTTATTGTTTCTCGATCCTAGTTCGGGCGAACAGAACTAGGTCACATAATGTGTGAACTTCTTCAGCTGATTCCAAATGAGAAATGCGTGGCAAGTTCACACTTGATGTGATCTGGTTTTGTTTGTCCATTATTTCAAAGGTTACCAATCTACAAATCAAATCAAATCAATTCCTGTGAGATCAGACGTGCTGTGGACGGATGCCAAAAATGCAGGAGAAGCCACACATGAAATTTTTCGTATCCCTAAACCCCCATACCGAATAGGGAGGGATGCTTGGGACCAGGAACGCTCCGTTAGCGGAATATTTAGAATTTTTTCTATGGTAATTTTGATTAAGTCGTCTAAAGGAGTTAATAAATTAATATTTTTCCAAAACGGACAGCAACGGAGCACGTATGTCAATTTAGGGACAAAAAGACAAAACTTAAGAATCGCAAGAGCATAATGAGGGCTAATTTCGAGTAGACGATTTGCGTGATTTTGGAATTTAGAAATCGAGTTAGAAATATAATCGGGAAAGGAAACTTCAAAAATAGGAGAACCCAGGAGGCAAAGTGAATATTTGTCTACTATTTTTATACCAGGAGTCAGACAATCAAATTTAGATTTTAAATCAGTCAAACTATAGGAAGTCTTTTGAATAAAGAGTTCGCATTTACTATAATTTAGTTCTAAACCAATATTTTCAAAATTAGTTTTGATAAGAGACAAATCGGACAGTACGGTATCCACGTCACCTCCTAGGGTCCCATCGTCTAGATACCAGACATTAAATTTAGATTTAATTTTTTGTATTATGTGATTTATGGCTAAACTGAAAATTGCTGGCCCAAGGGGGTCACCTTGCTAACATCCCACCTCAGATGATAATTGGTGGGACTTGTATAGTAATTTAGAAGGATCTGCATAGCAGAGATAAAGGTAGTTATAGAGTTCGGGAATTTGTTCCTTTACTTCTGCCAGCAAAGTGTCCCGATTTACCGAATTAAAGGCGTTTTTTACACCAATTTTGACTACAATTTCACAATCATCGTGTGAAAGATAGGTGCGTAAAGCATGGACGGCTGCTTCGCACCCACCTTTCGTGCCAAAACCTAACTGAACTGGTTCGAAAATAGACTGTAATTTTGACTTAATGTGTCTAACCGCAATTTTGGATGCCAAACGACGTAGAGTTGACCCAACAGCAATAGGCCTCACCCCACCGTCCTTTTTTGAAAGGGCAATCAGGTTAGCGCCAAAGAAAAGTGGGACAATTTGCGAGTTGATTTTGCCTGAAAACATGAAATTTATTAATTTAGTAAGGGAACAGACGAGCTGTTCACCTGCGTCGCCCGAACAATGAGAGGTTAGATCCTTCAAATGTTGGGGTGAGATCCCATCCAGGCCAGCCGCCGAACCGGTTTTGAAAGAATTTATAGCGTCGATGACGTCCTTCGCTTCGATTCGGAGGCAGGCCCGGTCAGCTGTGGGTGGGTCTAACTGGTACGGGGTTGCAGGAGCCGGGGGGTGTTTAGATCGTAAGGCCGAGAGAGTGTCCGGAGTATCTGGCGACAGTACGTCACTTGTAAATAGTAGACGAGCGGCACTTTTAAGATCGCCGTCGCTAATTTTATTTTCGATTAACTTAATTCTGTTGTAGGTGGATGAGGCACACCTATTTAGCGAAAACTGTGGAGATATATTCGAAACACAATTGTTTTTGATTTTTTGCGTCAAGGAAATTGCCTCATCTTTTTTGACATGGAGGGTATTAAACGAAAAAGTAAAAAGTGTATGCCAATCATCAATTTGGTTGTTCTCCACACATTTCGTAATCAGGCCAGAAAGGTGTCTAGCGACGGAAATCCTGGCGCCGCGCGGAACTCTCTTAACAACGGGCACATTATTCTTTAGATCACTCAGGTATACATGAAATGGGGTTGAATTTGGATTGTCCGAAAGGGGGGCCGGTAGTACGACTGGGACTAAATTTAGAGCGGGGCCGTTTTGGCTGAGACAATTGCGATGTTTTTTGAAAATGTGAATATTAAGGCCTCTCTGGTTCTTAAAAGAGTTGTCGCATTGTACACAGGTATAATTCACATTTGACGCGCCATCACCTGATAGGGTGGCGGTATGCATCCACAACACAGCACAACACAACACAATAAAAGTAAAAACATAAATTAGTGGGAACAAAATAAACAATAACACTAAAGTCTTTAAATTGCGTTGACGGACGTCAAGGCGACACGAAGTTGCCAAACCGGACCGCAACGTCTGAAACAAAGAAAAATGTTATTATTTGTTCAGTATTGGGCCTGCCCACACTTTTGCGGAGTAATTATAATGCGGCCGAAAAGAATAAACCCGATTGAGGCATATAGAGCCACGAATGTTTTGGAATTTTAACCAAAATATAGCAACGCAAAAGTGACAGACAGAGACATTTGATTTTTTTTTTATCAATACAATTGAATATTAAGATAGATTCCACTCATCCCGTAAACATTTTCAATTTTTTTGAAATCTGCGTGTTTACAGTATTTTCTATTGAAAATTATACTCCGGATTTATTGACCGAGACTGTAGTTCATTACAGCCAGTGGCCTGTATGAGTTCCATACTCGTAACAGTTTTTTATATCAAAATTGGTAAGACGATCAGCACTGCACTAGCGAACAGCTTTGAAAGAGATGAGTCAGAGACGCGGTGAATCCACCAAACGCTGCGACCATATATAACATGGAACTCTAACGTCAGATCAAAAATGCCCCCAGAAACAATTGTTCAATTGTGCCAATATGGGCAGGACATAGCGCTTTTCTTAACACCACGCATATTTCGGCGCATCATCTTTGACAAATGTTTATAGAATATAGCCAATCAAAACTTTGATGGCCCAATCACAACTATTTTTAAATGGCGGTTTAAGTTTTTATAGGTTGATATTGAAATTCATTACCGTGATGCAATATAGAGGGGGTGACACTTGTCAACTAAAATTCAGGACCGTTTTTGAATGGCAATTTACTATGGCGTGCTTCCATGCTTCCATGATTTATTTGTTCGTAGTGTACAGGGTTTTTCCGGCGTTGATACGGAACGCTAAAATATAATCACCACAATTATTATCACCATATATCGTCGGGTTAAAGGCAGAACCAACTATTTCCTTGAAGTTGGTTTTGACAAATTGTATTTTATGCCAATGACATAGAATAGCATTTGCTAAAAGATGTTTTACCGAAATAGTTGGTTTTGCCTTTAAACCGGCGATATTATATATTTTGAATAGCTCACATTGGGAATTTTAGTTGTTGCCCACGAGCAGTTACGGTGCCATCACACAACGGTTTTTTTTATTTCGTCATGTTACTGGGTACGTACAACATTTTACACAACATTTTACATTTTACAAGAATTAAATCTAATGAAAAAACATAATATGTATTTTCTTCGGTTACCGCGATGATTACTCATGAAATAAAACTATGAAAACGGATAAAAGTTAAAGGTAATTAATTTACGCGAGTTTATCCGTTTTCATAGTTCTATTTCATGAAAAAACACACTTTTGTAACCAAATATTTTTTTCTGATACATTAAGTACTGAGAACACGGTTAAGACGCGTTTTCTAGACGAAATAATTTTATGACCACATTTTCTGGTCGTTTTCTCTTAATTTCGGTGAATCCCAAATATTGCGATTTAATACGTTTCCCTTTTTTTGATGGGGTTTATTAATATAGTCAAAGTTCTATTTCGACAAGATCTTTAGTTGCCCATGGGTTGAAGAAGAAATAAGTAGGTATTTTACGTTATTTTCAAATCTTGCGTTAATTTTTGGACACCCTATAGTTTCGGAATAGGTACGATTTTATGGTAGTATAGATATATATACGCAGGTCCCTTTGGGTACGGAACCTTAAAAAAGGCCGAAACTCACCAAGCTAAACAATAGTAGATTGTGTCACAAGGGATCAAAATGATACACTGTCGGCGAGGGCATTGAAACCCGAATGAAGCGATGGTTTACTGAACGAAGTGAAAGATTTATAATTGGAATCCTGAGCATAATGAGGGATTCAAGCGTTAACGCCCATGACGAAAATAATTTTGATACCCTGTGACACATACTGCTTTTCACACCTCCAATGAGAAAAATAAAATACATATTATTTAATACATATTTATTTATTTAAGCTTGATTGCACAAAATACAAAAAAAAATACAAATGGCGGACTTAATATATATTATGGACTTAATATATATATATATAATATATATGCACGTAATGGATCCTGAAGATATCGTAATTGTTTATGTTCGTTCTATCATTGTCATATTTTGTTGACAATGATAGAACGAACAGCAAAAATACTAGATCTCCAACCAAGCAAAAAATACACTAGTGTTAGATATCCTAAGATATACAGGATGACTCTTGAGCAGAAGTGAACAGGGTACTAGGGTCGGTTGCACTATAATTATGAGGTTTCTTTTTTCGTGATTTATTGGTTATTTCCGTAGTGAAAAAGTGAAAAATGCTCAGCGTGACCGACCTTAGGCACTGGTCTCAACGCGAGCTACTAAGCTATGAACTATCGGCTATAAACACGAACAAAAGATACGCTCCCGTGTAAAAAAAAGAGACAACGATACTCGCCCGGCGGTGATAGCTGATAGCTGGGCGAGTATCGCCGTGTCTCTTTTATTTACAGGGGAGTGATCTTTTGATCGTGTTTATAGCCCATAGTTCATTGCTTAGTAGCTCGCGGTGAGACCAGTGTCTTAGTACCCTGTTCACTCAAGCTCATGACCAGACATCGGAATTCTGGTAGCATTTTAGAGCTGTCATAGGGACTTCTCGTTTATCGACTACCGATTATACATATTTATATTATCGATAAATACAAAATACAATGTAAAATATTTATGATTACAAGTAGAAGTTAACAATAGGCGGTCTTATCGCTCATAAGCGAACTCGTTTAGATAACGTTTGAGTGGCTGAAAATGTTAAGTAGCAATTCTCGTAGTATTTTTTTCCGAAAAATGTTTAATAGCGAAAAGAAAGCCACAAATATTAATAAGGCTTAACAAAATATTATTATTTTAATTTCTGTTTATAATTTTCTTAAAGTTGGTATTCAAAGGTTATCTAAAAGAGATCGCTTATTAGCGATAAGACCGTCGGTTGTTTACTTCGATTTGTAATCATAATTATTTTACATTGTATTCTGCATTTATCGATATACACATGTATAATCGGTAGTCGATAAACGAGAAGTCCCTATGACAGCTCAAAAATGCTACCAGAATTCCGATGTCTGCTCATGACCCAACAATCACCTATATTTTTAAGTAATTTGATCATAATTTCCAGCAAGGATGTTGGCGCTGTTAGCGCTAAGCGCGTTCGTGGCGTGCGCGCGCGCAGCGTGCGACGCATGCGTTGCGGGCCGCTGCCACGCGCGCCGGCGCCTCCTCGCGGGGTTTCCCGTCACGGACCAGCTGGCTATCGACCGTACCCACAACATCCTCTACCTACAACTCAACCACAACCAGAACATAGCCATCTACCTTGACGATGGCCAGCTTCAACTCATCAACGTGAAGAGCACAACTGGAATGGTGTTTGATCGAGAATCGGAAACCTTGTATCTAGGCACAAAAGACGGGATATACTATAAATATGATCAGCAGTATAATCAAACGGAATCTATGACAATGGGAGTCGATGATATACGAACAAATTTGATGGGAGCATTTGTAGATCATCTAGTCTTCATGGAAACTTATGCCAATAACACTAGCAGTTTCTTCTTTACGCCTACAGATGGATCTTGGTACAAGAAATATCCTTTAAATTACTTGATTAGTGACTTTATCATTGATGAACGTACTTTGTATATCGTTTCGAACAACACTCTCTATGTATATGATGGTAAACTTTTTTATTCGGCATCTTACCCGCCTCCATCCTCCAGAGCAATACTTAGCAAGAAAAACTTGATACTATCTGATAATGGTGAATATGATTGGATATATATTGGATCTGCAACTGAAAGACTGATATATAGACTGAACAAAATAACTCAAGAATTTGCTATACACGCCGGTTATAAAACTGGTGCAATAAAAGACTTCGTTTTTGGGAAGAATGGTGGAATAGTTTTCCGTGATGAAGATGGCAGTATCGTGCAGTGGGTGCCGACTCCTCAAAACTGCGTGGTTGAACCGCCGCATGACAACTTCTTTGTAAGAGAAACTACGCGTGTCTAAAGTTTGTGAGATAAATATCTAGGTATAAAGATGAAGCAATAAGCTGTTATCAGTTGAGAAGTTCTATTACTAATTGTTGTTTTTATAGCGATAACCTTATTGCAGTTATTGCAAGCTGGTAATTTACTAATTTAAGTCACAGGTTTGACTGTAGAGCTGGCGACTTCCTCGCACAACGCATCAGTATTGCGATACAGCGAGGAAATGCCGCCAGCATCCTCGTTATAACGCTATAAGGGCCAATTGGTATAGGTATAGATTTAATTTATGTATAGAAACTGAACACATGTGAAAAAGAAGTTTAAAATTATGTATATATAATAATAATAATAATAATAAATTTATTTATTTCATGTAACTACATGACACATAGGTAGGTATTTACAAGCGAGACAATTACAATTGAGCATTACCACAAAATACTGCCAGTGGGAGCATGCAATCCCGTACAGTGCAACATAATGGCACAATCTGGCTTATCAGCTATCATTCTCAGAATGGTATTGGGACTGTCCCGCACCCGGCGCACCAGGGATGCGGCGCGCCCGCGCATTGTTGCATAAAAACATTCAACTCGCGCCTCCGCAAACATCCCTGATGCGCTACAGAAACGAGGCAGTCCCACTATCACCCGGAACGCGTTATTGTACTGGACCCGAAGAGCCCTATAGGCCCGTTGAGTATAATCCACCCAAAGGCTGCAAGTATACATGGATATATGTATACACACAAATATAGTATATATACAGGTCAACAAATATTTCATCATTATTTTTATTACGTGTATTTGATTAATAAATATTACTTTTAGTCGTCTGTTTTATTAGATAACAATACTGGATTTAAGACTTGAATAACACTTGGATTTTGTTGAAACCTAATTTTACAGTTACTGAAATCAAAAGGTACCGGTTCCGTGGAAAAATATTATAATAATGACAGTAAAAAGTAAAAGAATTACAATATTAAAACATAGACAATAATACGTAAAAATGTTAAAGCTCTATAATAGTTGTGCAGTAGATAAAACGTATCGATAACAAGGTTTAAAAATAAGACAATACCACAATCGATAACACACTGTATAAACAAGTGATAAGTAATTTTAAAATAAAACAATTTAAAAAAACCGGCTAAGTGCGAGTCGGACTCGCGCGCGAAGGGTTCCGTACCATTATCAATTTATTATTTAAAAAATACAGTTAAATCAACCTACCTCAAAAACTATAGGAGATAATTTAATCAAACCAAAAATTGTTGATAGAGTTTATTGATGTGCATAACATATATTTTTTTTAGAATTTTATATCGCGTAGTTTAAAAAATAGAGGGGGGGGGACACATTTTTCAGACTTTGAGAGCTGATATCTCGAAAACGATTTGCTTAAATAAAAATGAGATTTATAAACCTTCATATCATTTTCAAAGACCTTTCTATTAATACCCCACATGCTTAAATACAACGAAAAAAAATTTTCTTTCCCTCAGTTACATGTATGGAGGGCCCCCACCCCAATGGGTTTTTTTACAATTTAGTATCATAATTCTGTAGCGGTTCATACAACACATATCCTTACCAAATTTCGTTACTGTAGCATTTATAGTTTCCGAGTAAATCGGCTGTGACAGACGGACAGACGGACAGACGGACATGACGAATCTATAAGGGTTCCGTTTTTGCCATTTTGGCTACGGAACCCTAAAAAACGTAAATTTTCTACAGAACAACTTATTGCAAATTTTTTTATATAACTTATAGCAGTAATATTTATATGAATAAGAAGTGTAATTTCCCGGACTACTTTGGTATACATATCATGAGTCCCGCGTGCAAAAACAAGTCCCGCCAAGTTTCTTACCGGTTCTTCTCGGGGTCAGTGGTGTAAGGTTAGAACCGGAAGTAGTTTTAATACTTAGACCATTCAATAGTTATTTGTTGTACAAGGGAGTAAAGTGGTTGTTTAATCATCGTGCCAATATTGAGACCTGGTATGTCGATGGGAGACGAGTGAAACGCACCGTAGCTAATTGCACACTAGTTTAATGCATAGATCGCGTAGGGGCGCGCGGGCGCAGCCGCTGCATATCTATACGTACTAATCCCTCCACCTTTATTTAACAAACCCTTAAAAGTATTTCTTAAAATCTACATTAAGCTTAGCTTGCCGTGGCGGCAAAGGTTGAAAGTCACTCGTGCCTTGAGGTTGCGAGTCTTCAGACTGAGCTTCTGAAGTGATGCCGTCTCCTGGATGCGCGGAGTTCACGATCGGTTCAGGGCACTGAACCTCTAGGTCTGGGGAGATATTATCGCTCTCTTCCCCCTCTGCCGGATAGAATGTTACCATGTCGTCTGGTTCTTCTATCTGGTTGGCGGTCGTAGACTCGACTGAGTTAGGTATAGACGTAGGCATCGGCAGGAATGTGGCAGGCTCCTGTGCGATTGGCAACTCAGCTGTTGTGGGCACCGTACTTTCGGAAGTGGGTAACTTGGCTATTTCTCCCTTATATAAAACAATCTGATTAATATGTTTTTTTATAACACTACATGTCTCTCGATCTTCTATTATATACAACCGTCTACCCAATTTTTTTGTTATTTTTCCTCTTACCCATTGAAATTTATTTTTATTTATGTATTTTTTATATAATATCTGGTCCTCGACATTGAAGTCGGTTCTCTCTGTGCCGCCGTGATAACTAACCTGTGAGGACTGCTTGTCTTTAACTAAAGAGGCGGAGGCGGTGGACGAAGGCGGTGGCGAGTTCGGGGTTGTTAACAAGTCTAATCTGGATTTTAATTTTTTCCCAAAAACTAATTCTGCTGGTGAAGTACCTGTGGTCGAATGAATGGAGTTTCTATAGTCAAATAAATATTTCATTAACTTACAGTTGATTTTTGTATTACTGGCATTTGACATAAGTACAGTTTTTATGCCTTTTTTAACAACTTTTACGTAAGTTTCGGCCTGCCCGTTACTGGCCGGGTGGTATGGCGCGCTAGTTAAATGATTTATTTTATTAAGAATTCAAAATTGTTTGAAGTCCGCTGACGTAAACGACGTGCCATTGTCGCTCACAATGCATTGAGGGGTACCAAAACGAGACATAACTTCGCAGAGTTTCTCGATCACATTATGCGTTGATGTGTTCGATTTCATATCAAAGCACTCGACCCATTTACTAAAAGCATCCACAATGACTAGGTATGAGTGATTATTTATTGGGCCGAGAAAATCAATGTGTAACCTTTGGAACGCGTATTCAGGATACGGCCATGGTACAACTGTCACCCGTGGTGGCGAAGGTCGTAGCTGAATGCAAATGTTACAAGCTCCGATTATTCGTTCAATGGCTTGGTCAACGCCCGGAAACCAAAATTTAGAACGAATCTCTGCTTTACATTTGACTATGCCTAAATGAGAACTATGAACTTCTTGCAATACCCGTTCTCGAAGTGCTATAGGTATTACAATTTTATGACCTCTCATTACGCAACCGTTTTCGATAGATAACTCGTTTCTACATAAGTGAAAAGGTTTTAAAATAACATCATTTAGTTTTCGCGGCCATCCATTTTTAATAAAACCACATACTTTTTGTAGCTCGGTATCCTTTAACGTTTCGCGTTGCAAGTCTTCAATAGATAAGGGCAAGCATCCATCAACTACGAAGTTAATGTAAGCCGCGCGATCATTAAATGTATCAGCTGTTGTGACGTCACGGCCCGGTGCCGATAGGTAGGTACAGTTGCCATGTGCAAGCGGCGCGCGCGATAGAAAATCTGCACTGTTATTCTCACTGCGCACGTACTCAATAACGTAATTGTACGCCGATAAAAAAATCGCGTACCGCTGTAAGCGATTTGCTGTCACCTCCGGAATACCCTTTTGTGGCCCGAATATAGAAAGTAACGGCTTGTGGTCCGTTCGCAGGACAAACGGATGCGACCTACCATAAAGGTATTGATGGAACCTTCTGATTGCGAAAATTATTCCCGTTGCTTCGCGTTGTATTTGAGAATAATTTTTTTCGGCATCGCTCAAAACTCGCGATGCATAGGAAACTGGCCGTTCAATTCCATCGGGACCTACTTGCGATAACAACGCTCCAAGGCCAACCGGTGATGCATCTGTAGTTACTATTATTTTCGCCGTGGGGTCAAAATGTGCTAAAACTTGGTCCGAGGCTAACTGCTGCTTAATAGTATCGAATGCGTTTTGATGCGTGGGCGTCCATAACCATTTAACATTTTTTCTAATTAAATCATATAAGGGACTTAAAATGCTAGAAGCGTTGGGCACGAAATTACGGTAATAATTAGCTAGGCCTAAAAACGATTGCAACTGCGCTACGTTCTCTGGGCGCGGTGCCTTAGAAATAGATTCTATTTTCATCTGTGATTTTGAGATACCGTGTTTATTAATTACATGTCCTAAATACGATATGTCATTTTTGAAAAATTCACATTTATCCCTTTGCAACGTTAAGCCTGCGTCTTTGAAACGCGCTAATACCTCCGTTAATCTCTGCAGATGCTCAGTTTTATCTCGCCCCGTTATCAATACGTCATCTAAAAAACACAATACACCATCTAATCCCGCTAGCAACGTATTTAGAGCACGTTGAAAAATAGCCGGCGAACTCGTTAAGCCAAAAATTAATCTTTTGTATTTAAACAAACCGCGACTGGTATTGATGCATGTGATATTTTGCGGATCGTTTATCGGAAACTGATTGTAAGCCATAGACATATCTAGTTTGGAGAATTGAACTCCACCGTGTAGTTTTGCGAATAACTCGTCTACCGTAGGAAGCGGATAGGTATCGGTGACCAGCTGTTTATTGATAGTGCGCGAGTAGTCCGCACAGATTCGTACTGAGCCGTCCCGCTTCAACACGGGCACAATAGGCGAAGCGAACTCCGAATGTTCTACCGGTTCCAAAATACCTAAGCCTACTAACCGCTCAATTTCATTCTCCACTTTTTCCTTAAGTGAAAATGCAACTGGACGTGCTTTAATAAAAACGGGTTTTGCGTCATCTTTTAATCTTAAATTTACCTTGTATTTATTAAAACAGCCCAGACGATCGACAAAAATATCCTTAAAGTCGGATAATATGTGTTCTACCATTTCTGAATTTTCTAAAAAATTTATTCGCGCGATCTCGAGGTCAAATTTGGAAATAAAATCTCGGCCTAGGAGTGGTGGCCCGCCGTTTCGAACTACGTAGACATCCATATTTTTTTCGCGGCCCTCATAGTTTAACGGTAATTTAACGATGCCTAAAATATCAAATACCCCTCCCGTGTAACCAAATATTTTTTTGGTTGGGGGTAACAATGGCACGTCGCTAAAACAGGTTCTATAAGTTGTTTCTGAGATAGCCGTAACCGCTGATCCGCTGTCTACTTCGAACTTCATCGACTTATTGTTTATTTTTACAATTTCGACCATAGGTGCCCCATCTTTAGAACGAATATTGAATAACTCACCGTCATCGCTTTCGTTCACCTCCTCCGACGCGAAATATTTAATTTCCTTGCACATGTTGCTTAAATGCCCTTTTGTATTGCACTTCCTACACTTATAATTTCTAAAACGACACTTTGTAGCACTATGTTTAAACTTTCCACACACCGAACACTGGTTGCTTGACGACGACGCGGATGAGCGGCCAGATGCCTTTTCAATCTGGAACAGCCCGGTAGCTTCCGTGGCCACAGGGGCTCCAGCTGGGCCGACGGCCGGGCCGCCGGTGCGAGCAACTCTGATGCTCTCCGCCAGGTCTATCGCCTTTGTCAACGTGAGCTCGCTGACACTCTGCGCGAACAACTTTTCGCGCTCTCGACCAGGAAGCATACCCATTACAAATTTGTCGAGAATAGCGTCTTCCATGTTTTTAAAATCGCAGTGTGCGGCGAGGCCCTTAAGACGTGCAGCCCATTGCACGTGCCCCTCGCCTGCTTGCTGAGTGGCCGAATAAAAATGGAATCGCTCCACGTACCCGCAGCGTTTTGGTGTGAAATGTGAGTCCAAAATGTTCACCACATCAGAAAATCCTTTTTCCTCTAACTTAGCCGGTAATGCTAAGTTGTTTGCTAGCCGGTAAGTCGACTCGGCGAGTGCGCTTAGCAAGATGGCCCGACGTTTCACTTCAGCTTTGTCTGTCTCGTCATTTATATCGTTGGCTATGAACCACTGTGTTAGCCGATTTTTGTAGGTTCTCCACTCCTGAGTTTCATGATTAAACACGGAAATCAAGCCGAAAGTCCCAGCCATCGCCGCCAATTGGTATGTCGATGGGAGACGAGTGAAACGCACCGTAGCTAATTGCACACTAGTTTAATGCATAGATCGCGTAGGGGCGCGCGGGCGCAGCCGCTCCATATCTATACGTACTAAGACCCGAGCTAGTGAGAGACTCCATAGTTGAACCACGAGCGAAGCGAGTGGTTTAAAAATGGAATCTCGAGCGTTGCGAGGGTTTCAAGGCACGATAATTAAACAAACTTTGCTCCCATGTGTAAAACAACATTTTTCCCCACACTAAAGCGAGGAAGCAGCTACGAACGTGTAAAAAAAATAATCAATGCAACAAATCAGTCTTTATTAAATAACTTAGAGTATTTAAAAATGTGCTAGACTTAAGTCCAGAATATGCCAAAAAATAGGCAGAACTCTTAATTTGGTAAATGACTAGGTCTATGTGACTAGATTGTTTTTTAATAATTACAATAAAACCTACCTACATTAATTAAATTGTCAAAATTTCTATGATGTTTAAGTATATAAAATCTGTATCCGGCAGCTAAAACATCAATTATTTTAAAAACTGTGTGAGGTAAACTTAAATTGCCTACTTTTTGGTAAGATATTGCATAGGAAACTTTCCTTACAAAACTGTACATTCGAGTATTTTTTTTATAAGTTGGCAACATTGAAAGTATATATCTGGTTTTTATCCAATATGATAAGATTTTGCGATAGGTTTTTATGAAATACTTAAAATCTAATTTACTATCTTGAATAAATGAAATAATCTGGTGTGTGATAAAATTTTCATGGTGTCCCTCAAAAAATAATCAGCGAATCATAGCCATACCAGCGTTTGACGTTCCATGGCTTTGAACGTTTCACGGTTCATCTGTCAATTTACTTCCCTCACAAGTGATTAAAATGCAACTTTCTTCACTGAAATTAGTGAGGGAAGTAGGTGTTTCCGAGCTAGTGTGGGGAAACAGAGTTTGTTGCTATTCCAATTTGAATAAAGAATCATTTGACTTTGACTTTGAGTTAATGGGGAAAGCACAGTACAATAATAGCGTCAGTTGCAATTGAGTCATGGACGTCATGGTTAATTTTCTTAACATAAGAGGTATTGTAGGTATTTAAAATAGATGATAATATTGATAATATCATAATTATTTGACATCGCGTGACGGCAATAAGAGCACATTTGTAACCCAACTCTTCACACGGGTATTGTAAGAGTCAACTACACACATTGAAGTGTCACTGACCATACATTTAATGAAGAATGATGACGGGCAGCAGCGTCATCATCGAGAAAAAACTATTGCGATCACTAGCCCGCTTTCCCAGCGTGGCAGTTAAAATCATTACCGTGATAGTCCAGGCTTGAGCCCAGCAGTGGACTGAAATTGGCTGATGATGATGATAATATTATAAATAAATTATGCTGACTGACCTTTACATTGGCCTTCCCAAAACTGCATGATAAATATAATTAACTGGATTAAATTAATGAAAAATATAAATATTAACTGGATTTAAAGATTAGACAATTATTCGAATAGAATAGAATAAAATAATAAATAAATCAATCAATATATTGGGACATCTTACGCAAATCGACGTAGTCCCACGGTAAGCTCAATTAAAGCTTGTGATGTGGGTACCAAGCGACGATACATATAATAGATAGATACACATAGATACTTAAATAAATATAGACGGCCATGACCAAGAAACACATGTTTGTGATAAGTAAATACACAAATAATGCCCTCGCCGGGAATCGAACCCAGAACCTCCAGTTTCGTAGGCAGGGTCACTACCAATGGAGGCTGAAAAAATACCTATAGAATGTATCACATCATCAGCGTATCTCAGTCCACTGCTGGACATAGGCCTGACCCACAAACTATCCGCGAATGCATCAGGAGGTAAATGCTCATAATCGCCAAATTGTCTAAGCGTGTTGGTCCATAATGTGTCCATTATGATGACGCTGCTGCCCATCATCATTCCTTAGTAAACTAATGGTCAGCGATACTTCCATCCCATAGTAGACTCTTATACGACACCCACTGGAGGAGTTGGGGTGGTGACAAGTGTATTCTTACAGCCGTCACCATGCGGTGGAAATCGAACGTATGAAACCGTGAATCTGGACTAAAATTTTGTAACCTGTTGTTAACAAACAACGTGATAATATAACACAAAATCTATAAATAAAGTACAATTGAATTTAAATGAAATGTACTAATGTATATTAATGGCAAATTCATTAGTGATAAGTATTGCGATTGTCTCCACCTAGACACGCCAAAGTGACTCGGTGACCCTCAGTTACTGAATTTTAGGGTACCTTATTTGTTATTGTTATTGTGATTCTATAGCGTACCACTGCTAGGCAAAGGCCTCCCCCATTTTCTCCAATCTGATTTATGTCTTGGTTGGGCAGCGTGCGGGAAGCTACGATACATCTTTTCGTCCAATATTCCGCAGTGTTTGAAGATGAAAGTCTTTCATCAGTGTGTGTTGCCAGTGATGACATAGAATACTGAAACGTGGTCGCTTACAATGGGCCTCAGAAGAAGGCTCAAAGTCACTCAAAGGGCAATGGGGAGGGCTATTATAATAGTAGTCTCTCTGCGAGATTGTTTTAGAAATGAGGCCATCCCCAGCTGAACCTAAGTAGCCGATATAGTTCTCCGAACCGATGGCCGTTGGCCGATGGCCACTTACCGGAAGGCGCAGCGTGGGTAGGCCCCCCACAAGGTGAACTGATGACCTGGTGAAGGTCGAAGGAGTCCGTTGGATGCGGGAAGCGCAGGACCGGTCTTTTTGACAATCATTGGGGGGCTACGTACAGCAGTGAACGTCTTTCGGCTGATATTATAATGATGATAATCTGGGCAGGTCACCTTTAGCCACTCTTTTAAAAAGGAGTCTAGCTCGTCTCGCCATCGCCGACGAGGTCTGCTGCGTCTCCGATTGGAGCTCTCGGACTGCCACTCTGCGGCTATTCTGGCCCACAGCTCACTCGGCATCCGACAGACGTGACCAGCCCAGGCCCACTTCAATTTAACCTGCTTCCAAGTCAAAAAACTTTTTGTGTAACAATTACAAATCAATAAGTCGCACTTAGAAATAAACTAGGCAGCGACGAAGCAGCCTGTCCATATGGCGGATGAGACGAAACCAGCCAGTATATCCTTAATGAATTCTTCATGTACGCAGAGGCGAGAGAACGTCGTTGGCAGGGATAGGCTGGAGGAGAAGGAACTCAGGCAGGTCGACCTTAAAGACGTCTTGCGGTTCTTAAAAAATTGGAAGGCTAGAACGAAGTATTGGGAGAACGCTACCGTAACATTAACCTGCAGCTCCAGCAAAGGGAAATGGGGTGAACGAGCGCAGTGGATGCTCGAGAGTCCGCTCGAGTCCGGTCGAGCGTCCCTCCTTAACATAACATAACATAGAAATATACTTCTGTGTGGTTGAATTTCGAGTTCGTCACAACTCACCCCATTTCACAATAAGATTTTTATAATACCAGAGTTTGAAAGAAATAGAAAAACAATAATAGTTAAAACGACCCCGCGTTACTCGACCCGCGATCTTTCCGATACAAAGGTGCCCATCACACTAGCCGCGTTGCCTCGCTGTACCGCGATGGACAACCTTTGCATCAAGAAGAACCCGAAGCGTGGGTCTAATAGTTAAATTGAAACACATGAAACCCTTCACTATATTGGTCGGTTTTACGCTAAATCGGATATGTTACCAATTCGTGTATGTATATTCGTGTACATTAGGTATTCCACGAGTATATATACGCCGGCTTGCTTATATTAACTTCAGTATTGTCACTACTTCAGCTCACAATTTTCTACGATTTCTATTAGTGGGTAAGTACTTAACTTTTGGTATGCTTATGAGTAGATCGCGCCATTGCAATTGAACACTATGCAATAGCCGTCAAAGTGATGTTGAGATTTCAACATTTTGAGATTCATCGTTTTTAAAATTCAACTTGGATTTTGACTTTTTGATTGATTGAAACTTGGTTTTGTAATTAAATTTTGATTGAACTGCTTAACGCTTACGCGTAGGTGGGACTAATTTTTATTCCATTTCCGTAAGCACGGTGTGTGTATAAATATATTATTACAATTTAATTTTCCCATGATTGTAATATTGACAAAATGTCATTATTCTACATTATTAGAATGCCAGAAATGAAATTTTGTCTCGTTACTACCGAAATTACACGTATCATAATAACCAAAATAACTAGAATTGTACATCTAGACAAGAATATTGAGTACTTATAAACACATACATTGTAGAACAAGGGCATAAAAGAATCTATTTTTTCTCTACAGTCGAGTCGTGAATAACTAAAGAATCCATGGTTGACTGGTAGAGAATGCCTTAAGGCATTAAGTTCGCCATTTGTACTTTTTTATTTATGCAATATAGATGAAATCAGCAAATGTTTATATGCATATCTTTTTTTGAGTCAATAATATTACGGTAGGAAAGAAACGGTGTGATTCTCTCCGTCTGTGCCTCAAGTGAGTAAAACCCTAGCCAAACTATGTCTTAAATATCGTTTTTATTTCCAGACAATATGTTGGCATTACTGCTAGCGCTGAGCTTGCTGGCGGGCGGCGCGCGCGCAGCCTGCAACGCCTGCGTGGATGGCTACTGCCACGAGCGGCACACCATCCTCGCCGGGTTCTCCGTCACCGACCAGCTAGCCATCGACAAAGAGTTCAACATTCTCTATCTCCAAATCAACGAGAACCTAAACACTGCCGTAATGCTAAATAGGGGTTCCGACACATATTCTTCTTCCTATCGTCGGAGACCAACTCATGCTGGAACAGAAACTCGGCTCGTTGAAATAAGACAGACAAAAGGAATGACATTCAATCCAAGAAATCACCAATTATATTTGGGATCAAAAGAAAGCGGTACATTATTTTTCAAATTTTTTTTGCCTACTAACACGACTGAGGCTGTTCCAAATACTGATGAGCATAAATTTACTAATTTATTGTATTCTTCTCGAGAATATGAACTGGTCTTCACAGAATCATTCGCAAATAACACTAGCGCATTCCATTTCCTTCAAAACTCTACTAATGAACCGAAATACTACACTAAGTTTGTAAATTACCCTGTAAGTGACTTTGCCATTACAAAAGATAGATTGTTGTTTGTCTCTAAGAATACTCTGTATGCATACGAGCTACCTGCATTGCCCATGACGTTAGATGAGTATATTTGGCCTGAAACCCCAAGTGTGATACTAAAGAAAGACCACATTATCGTATCTACTTCAGATTTTGATGAATTTAGTAATATTTATGTTGGAGATTCAACGAAAAAGGTTATATATCGCCTGGATAGTGATCCTGATCAGAAACCCCAAATTTATGCTGCGTATGACAACGGCTACATAGAAGATTTCGTTCTAGATTCTATTGGGAATATAATATTTCGCGATGCAGATGGAAGCGTCGGGGAGTTTGTGAAAGAGCCGTTTGACACAGCCTGTGTCGTAGAGCCTCCTCACGATACCTATTACATAAGGCAGTCTGACAGATACCAGCCAAGGCCTGACACTTCGGGCTATGCATCGAGGCCGTCTTGGAATAGTGACAAGTACAATTACGCCCAGCCCGATTACGAGTACAATCGTTACCCTGCAAATCGTTAAATAATGGCTGTATTGTCTAAATAATCTGAACAATAAATACTTTAGGCTGGTGTACAATACATTCTCCTCAAATTTCAAACAATGTAACTAAATATATGCTTTTTTTATATTTTTGTGGTTATGGGTCTCTATCTTTTTTATTGTTGCGAAAAATGTAAGAATTAAACAACATATTATAGTTATTTTGTTGTTCTTTTATTAAAACTTGAAATATAAGTTAGTTACCTGTTCAAGCTTTTGATATTATCATATTAAGTATATCACATTTTTATATTATGAGCCCAGTGTACTTTTTTTACGAAATTGCTCATCTTTGTGATAGGTACTATACTTATTGGAGTAACTAAAGATAATTCTGCTAGCATGTAGCGGAAGATACGTTCAATTCTACTTTTTGAAGGTATTTTATTTACGTATTTTAGGTACGAAAACTATAAATAACATTAGATAGTATACAGAAATAAATATTAATTAACCTAGAGCCTAAAATAGTCTGTGAATATGAGTATTTATTTATTTTTGTTTATGTTATCTTAAAGAGTCTTCTTTTAAAATGTACTGGGATTAAAATTGAATGTAAAGCCTCATAGTAATTTAAAATCCCAAACGGGTCATTGTCAGTCGGAAAAACAAAATTTGTCAACTCGGTGGTCAAAAGTTGACAGCTTTTATAAGTCTATGCTACGATTTTATTACATAGGGTTGTAGAACGGGGAACCTCGTTGTACCAGTAATTGTTTTATCGCAAAATTAATACACGAACTCCTTAACTTTATGTATGTCCACCGAAAATACGATAACCTAAATCCGACAATGACCCAAACACGTGACGTCGAACTTCCCGAGTACGAAAAACAGAAATGAAAAGTGGTCATTGTCGAGACTCGAACCCGTGGCTCGAGATTACTAATCCGCGATCACACCTAATGCGGAACTAGCCTCCTAAATGCTAACGTGTCAATATTGAATAGGGAAGCATGCGGAAATTTGATTTATAAATGTTAGAAAATCATCATGATCAATACAATTTATTGTTACTCTTGTTATTCAATATTCATCAACATCATCAGCCTATGATAGTCCACTGCTGGACGTAGGCCTCTCCTATTAACTATGCATATACAGGGTGTAAGTCTAATACGGGCGAAGCTCTTAACGGGAGTTAGTTTACGACAAAGTAAGTACATTCAAATAACTTTTAATTAAAATAAGAGCAACAATATTTTCCATACAAAATAATTCGGCGCGCAATGTAGAGCAACATATGTGAGTTAAACACTCGATGACAGCTAATTTCAAAAGCAGATGACATAACTGACATATCAACAATAACAAATGTTCGTACCTACATTGCTGCTCCGATAATCTTAAAAAAAATCTGTGGGGTCATAATGAAGAGTAATTTTGAAAAAACCTTGTAATCCATGATCACACTAATGAATCCCATGTCTGGTTTAATTGATCGCCCGTATTAGATTTACACACTGTAGACGCATTAGGAGGTAATTGCCCATAATCGCCACGCTTGGTAAAAGCGGATTGGCGATCGCAGTAATGCGTCCACTATGATGACGCTGAAGCCCATTATCAATCTTTTATCAAATAATAATCAGTGACACTTCAATCCCTTAGTCGACTCTTACGACACCCGCGGGAGGAGTTGGGTTCGTGACAAATGTATTCTTACTGCCGTCACCACACGGATTTTTCATCACACAAAATATTTGGTAATACACTCGTATCTTTTGATGAATAACGATACGAAAATGAAAGTGTCTTTCGCTGAAAAGCACATAAAACTTTATAATGACATTTTCGGAATATTTTTTGTGATACTTATAAAAGGCGTCCCTAAGGGCGCTAAGCCATTGGACAAAGGTAAAATGTATAATTATTAACTATATTTTGTCAGCTTCTGTAGCCTAGTTGGTAGTGACCCTGCCTACGAAGCTGGAGGTTCCGGGTTCGAATCCCAGCGAGGGCATTATATGTGTATTTATTTGTCACATATGTTTGTTCCTTGGTCGTGGCTGTGTATGTATCTACGTATCTATATGTATCTATCTATTATATATATCGTCGCCTGGTACCCACATCACAAGCCTTAATTGAGCTTACCGTGGGACTAGGTTGATTTGTGTAAGATGTCCCAAGATATTTGTTATTTATTTATTATTATTATTTATTCGTTAGGGTATTTGAAACCAATACACATGTACCAATATGCGTTTATTTGTAATGATACTGCATAGTATCATTACAAATAATGTAGCCGTTATGAAGAAATTAAGAAAGCTTAGATTTTTTACTAGAAACAACT
This sequence comes from Thaumatotibia leucotreta, assembly GCA_025490895.1. Lineage (NCBI taxonomy): Eukaryota > Metazoa > Arthropoda > Insecta > Lepidoptera > Tortricidae > Thaumatotibia > Thaumatotibia leucotreta. The sequence continues at coordinate 86,987 of JALPQI010001571.1, read as the reverse complement.
TGATAAGACCGTCAAACAGTACTTAGCGGCTTACTAGGTTAGGAGAGGGGTAAATAAATAAATTACCAGGAAATTATAAATTATTAAAGGAGAATATGATTTAGAGAATCTAAATGAAAAATATGCTCTCAGAAATAATTCAAGTGACAACATATTCAGTCAGGTCCAAAACTTCGGAGGGCCATCTGTACTAAAAAACGTCGTACGATACACGTGCAAAAACGAGACATTGTAAAAAGTACAAAATCAAACCAGTAGGCCTACCGCGCACTTTGGAATCCGAAAATTCGAGAATGTGTCACTGTCACTCCAACGAAAAGCGTCATTAGAGTGACAGAGATGCATACAGACCTCAGAATTAGATACCGACTTTTATAATTTCTATAATATTTAGTTTTCAAATCGAAAGAATTTTAAAGGAGCAATACAAGCATACGGGCCGCCTGAAAGTGATCAGATACACCAAATACCAACCCTTGAAAAAAATACTGTCTTTGCTCAATGGTTCCAAAAACTTATTACTTAGGTAGTATCCAATTACTCCTTTGCGCCGGGTCACCAAAACTGTGTTACTATGTGAGATTAGGGCTTCCGATTCGAATATTCGAAAGCGGGACTATTTGGCTCAGTTTAGTATTCGTATAATACGGCATGAGGTATTTGAATATTTGGTTATCACTGAAAAAATTACATTCAGACACTTTGCACAAACAATTACTGAGATTTAATACGAATTCTGCAACAAAGCTATGACATTATTGTATTAGAAAATGGTATTTTGGACTTTTGGGCAGAGTGGAAAGTAAGTGAGCAATTTCTAGCGTGTATTTTACTAATTGTGCAAATTTAATTTTACCGTTATTATTATCTATATATCAAAATGATAGTTATGTGGATATAATGTAACACTTGAACTTGGATCACAAGTAAATAAACAGATGATAAAATGTGTCATACTTCCTGGCGGTGACATGGTGTCGTACAGTATTCAAACTAACACCAATAAAATGTACATTAAATGTACGAAATTGTACGCTAATTAAAAAAAATTGTACTACACGTACGATAAGAGAAAACGGTGTTAATCCGTCACCGCTAGGAAGCATCCTTCCTGGCGGGGGCTATTTATTTTGTTATGTTGCGGCCGAGTTTTCAATGGGCATGTCAATCAGAAAATATGTACGAGAAATGTACGTTCTGGTTCTAAAACATTTTTGGGTATATCTATCTCATAGGTGCTTTAATTTGGTACTAAAAACTTGATTTATTTAACGTGTTTGATCAATTATATACATCAATAAGTGGCATGTAATCGTCGTCGTACATATTTATGCGTGTACATAACTATTATTACATTCCCTACTGTTTCCCTATTAATCATCAATGTAAATAACTTCTTGCGCGTAATGATATAGGGAATAGGAGTATGATTCGTTATATTAGAAACGAGAAACTATTTCTACGGAGATATTCAGCAATACCAGAACGTACATTTTTCGTACATGTAGTGTACCCGCTTATACCGTGTTCTAATATATTTTAATTCCATAATATTTCAATGTTATTCCAATTCTTAAGTCTATAAATTATGAATGTATATTTACGAATGCTCGACATCCTAGGCCCAATGGATGGCACGTTGTTAGGTGTCATGTATTGGGTCGGCGACGAGCATTCGCACAGTTACCTTATGGCATGTAAAGTAACTAGTATAATAAATGAATAATAAAAAATGCTTTTTACGTAGCTTTAAGAATAAAATTTTGTATGTTGTGCGGACAAGCAAACCTATTTTTCATATAGATGCAGCGCATCACGTTTCCACTGCGTGGCGCGCGGCCTGCGCCGCCTTGCTTCTGAGCGCACGCTGCTCGCATGCAAAAATAAAGCAATAGCTCTGCTTTTCGCACGCGTAATTTTAATAGCCTTAGTTTGTGCTTGCGTTTATGCTTTTGACTCTGTGCTTTTTCGAACTGTGGTGCTCAAAATTAATTACCTTCTCCTTCTGTATTGTTCTGTGTCTTTGAACATTAAAAACAGTTATTGTGGCAATCGGACGTTTTATTGAATGTCGAACGAAGTCGACCCGCCTAGCAACTACAGTGGTGACCCCGAGAAAGTTCACATCATGCCGGACAACGATCTCGAATTGAACAGAGTTGGCGTGAGGGTACCCCCGTTTTACCCGGATAAACCGGCGCTATGGTTTATGCAGCTGGAAAGTCAATTTGTGCTGGCGAATATAACCGCGGATGCTACGAAGTTTCATTATGCGTTGGCTCAGTTAGATTCAGCAACTGCATCGATAGTAGAAGATGTTATAACTGCGCCAGCAGCGGCAGACAAGTACCAGCAATTAAAAAATGAGCTCATCAAACGCGTGTCGGTGTCGAGAGAGAAGAAGATTCACCAGCTTCTTACTAACGAAGAGTTGGGCGACCGGAAGCCTACGCAATTCTTGCGGCATTTGAAGAGCCTCGCCGGTGCAGATGTACCTACTGATTTCATGCGCTCAATATGGACCAGCAGGCTACCTACAAGTACGCAGACTATCATCGCGTCCCAGTCAAAGTTGCAATTAGAGGAAGTGGCCGAGTTAGCTGATAGAATCCATGAAGTCGTTCCACCACGCCCACAGGTAGCAGCAGTATCATCGATTCCAGTAGCTTCCTCGTCAGCGGCACCGTGTGCCCTAAGGCAAGAGGTTGCTGCGTTAACCCAGCAGGTGCAAAGTTTGATGACCAAGTTCGACCGGATGTCACGTCAGCACGGTCGATCGAGAACTCCGGAACGGCGACGTGAGCGATCATCATCAGCACGGAGGTCAAGCTCGAATTATAAAAAGTTCCCAACGTGTTGGTACCATTTTAAGTTCGCAGATAAAGCGACTCGTTGCGTAAAGCCATGTGATTTTGCGGGAAACGACCGTGGCAGTCAGTAATGGCGGTGCGCGATTGCCAGAATACCGGTCGCCTCATAGTAACGGATCAGCGGTCCAAAGTTCAATTTTTGGTAGATACGGGCAGTGACTTATGTGTTTTTCCCAGGTCTAAATTAAAAAATAAAGGTGAAAAAACGAATTTAGTTTTAAGTGCAGCTAACGGTACCGCTATTGCAACTTACGGTTTTGTTAATTTTATGTTAAACCTAGGCTTGCGCCGTGACTTTTCTTGGCGATTTGTGATTGCAGATGTAACGAGGGCGATAATAGGAGTCGATTTCTTGGCACACTACGGCCTCCTCGTCGATGTGAGGAATAAGCGCCTCATTGATAGCATGACATCGCTTGCCGCCCCGGCTTTGCCTGCGGGGAAGTCGGTTAACGTTTCTTCGGTTAAGGTAATGTCTGGTGATTCTGTGTATCATACTATTCTTGAAAACTATCCCGAAATAACACGTCCACACGGAATATACCACACACCCACCCATAATACGGTACATCACATACGTACTACACCTGGGCCGCCGGTGTCGAGTGCACCCCGTCGGCTTGCACCGGACAAGTTGAAAATCGCCAAGGCGGAGTTTGATGCTATGCTGAGAAGTGGTATCTGCAGGCCATCGGAGTCTCCGTGGTCTTCCCCGCTCCACCTGGCCCCGAAGAAAAATGATGGGTGGCGTCCGTGTGGGGATTACCGGATGCTAAATGCCCGGACCATACCGGATATGTACCCAATCCGTCACATCCAGGACTTCGCCCATAGCTTATCAGGTTGTACAATTTTTTCTACTATAGATCTAGTGAAGGCGTACAATCAGATACCCCTGAATCCTGACGACATCGCGAAGACTGCTATTACCACTCCGTTCGGCTTATACGAGTTTCCATACATGACGTTTGGGCTCCGTAATGCCGGGCAGACCTTCCAGCGCTTCGTCGATGAAATGCTCAGGGGACTGGATTTTGTATACGCCTACCTGGACGATTTTTTGGTTTTTTCACAGGATCCAGATACGCACCAGCGACACCTGCATCAGCTCTTCTGCAGATTGAAGGACTTCGGCATGGTTTTGAATCCGTCAAAGTGCGTCTTCGGCGTAGCAGAGGTTACCTTCCTGGGGTACCGGATAACAGCTGAAGGGACCACGCCGCTGCCCTCCAAGGTTGAGGCGATACAGACTTTTCCTACACCTAAAACGGTGAAGGAGCTGCGTCGCTTCCTTGGAATGCTAAACTTTTATCGTAGGTTCATTCCAGGTGCAGCTGAGCATCAAGCTCCCCTGAATGCCTTACTAACCGGGTCGGTTAAAGGCTCTCATCCCGTGTATTTTTTTGCAAAGGAGACAGAGGCGTTCCAAGCCTGTAAAGACAGCCTCTGCCAAGCTACCATGCTGGCCCATCCAGACTGTAACTCCAAGTTGGCTTTGGTAACTGACGCGTCTGATAAGGCTATTGGTGCTGTACTACAACAGTTGAAGGACAGCGTGTGGCAGCCATTGGCGTTTTTCTCGCGGAAGCTCAGCCCTGCACAGGTAAAATATTCGCCCTATGATCGCGAACTGCTGGCAATATACGAGAGCGTGAAGTATTTTCGGCATATGGTGGAGGCACGTGACTTTACTATATATACAGATCACAAGCCTCTCACATTTGCCTTTCGCTCTCATAAAGAAGGTTGCTCACCACGACAGTTTAGACACCTGGATCTGATAGCTCAGTTTACGACTGACATCAGACATATATCAGGCAAGGACAATGTCGTGGCGGACACCCTCTCTCGTATTGAGGCAATCGCGCAGCCTGTCAACGCTGAGGGTATAGCTGCTGCCCAACATGGCGATCGAGAACTACAGCAGCTGCTGGAGGCAGGTTCGTCGTTGAAGTTTGAGAAGGTAAATATTCCCGGAACGCGAGAACACCTGTATTGCGATGTGGGAGGTGATGCAGCGAGGCCATTTGTCTCCAAGAGGTTGCGGAAGCTCGTTTTCGATAGTCTACACTCCTTGAGTCACCCAGGTGCCAACGCTACAGCTAGATTGGTTGCCGAGCGTTATGTCTGGCCGGGAGTCAAGAAGGACTGTCGCGAGTGGGTACGTACCTGTCTCGCCTGTCAGCGCTCGAAGGTTAATCGCCATGTCTCCGCTCCTTTGGGTAGTTTTAGGTTGCCTCGTGCGCGGCTGGCTTTCATCCACATAGACCTGGTAGGCCCCTTGCCGCTGTGTCAGGGTTTCCGTTATTGCCTAACGGCCATCGATAGGTTCACCCGATGGCCAGAGGCAATACCTATAGCAGATATGACAGCCGAGACCGTGGCACAGGCACTGCTGGGTGGTTAGATATCCCGGTTCGGCTGCCCAACGGATATAGTGTCGGACAGAGGGCGACAGTTTGAGTCAGCCCTGTTCCGACAGTTATCCTCAATTGCCGGCTTTCAGCGACGCAGGACGACTGCGTACCACCCCGCGTGCAATGGTCTCGTGGAGCGGTTTCATAGGCAGCTTAAGGCTGCCATAACCTGTCACGGGGGAGGTAACTGGGTGGAAGCACTTCCGCTGGTGCTGATGGGCATACGAAGCGCCTATAAAGAAGATATTCAGGCTTCAACTGCTGAGCTTCTTTATGGGCAGCCCTTACGGCTCCCGGGCGAGTTTTTTGACCCTTGGGCCGACGAGGTCATTGACGTGACAGATTATTTGTCACGGTTACGTGGTTTCGTGCGAGACCTTCGACCATCTCCGGCATCGCGGCACATTGGTAAGCGAAATATTTTTATTCATAAGGATCTATCCACGTCCAGTCATGTCTTCCTCCGCGATGACACGTTGGGCGGTTCTCTGAAACCTGCGTACACCGGGCCTCATGAGGTGGTAGTGAAAGGAGACAAAACATTTAAAATCTTAGTAAATGGTAAACAGGTAACCGTATCGATAGACCGCCTTAAACCGGCCTACATACTGCGTGACCCTGACACTACACAACATACATCTTTGTCAAGTACCAACACACACACTGTCCACTCAGACGTACATAAGAATCACCAGGCGTTACCAGAACCCAAAGATGACGCGATCAGAACAACTCGATCAGGACGCCGCGTCCGGTTTCCTGACTATTATCGCCCTTGACGGTCTCTGGGGAGGGGTGGTGTAGTGTACCCGCTTATACCGTGTTCTAATATATTTTAATTCCATAATATTTCAATGTTATTCCAATTCTTAAGTCTATAAATTATGAATGTATATTTACGAATGCTCGACATCCTAGGCCCAATTTTCAATGGGCATGTCAATCAGAAAATATGTACGAGAAATGTACGTTCTGGTTCTAAAACATTTTTGGGTATATCTATCTCATAGGTGCTTTAATTTGGTACTAAAAACTTGATTTATTTAACGTGTTTGATCAATTATATACATCAATAAGTGGCATGTAATCGTCGTCGTACATATTTATGCGTGTACATAACTATTATTACATTCCCTACTGTTTCCCTATTAATCATCATTGTAAATAACTTCTTGCGCGTAATGATATAGGGAATAGTAGTATGATTCGTTATATTAGAAACGAGAAACTATTTCTACGGAGATATTCAGCAATACCAGAACGTACATTTTTCTTACATGTAGTGTACCCGCTTATACCGTGTTCTAATATATTTTAATTCCATAATATTTCAATGTTATTCCAATTCTTAAGTCTATAAATTATGAATGTATATTTACGAATGCTCGACATCCTAGGCCCAATGGATGGCACGTTGTTAGGTGTCATGTATTGGGTCGGCGACGAGCATTCGCACAGTTACCTTATGGCATGTAAAGTAACTAGTATAATAAATGAATAATAAAAAATGCTTTTTACGTAGCTTTAAGAATAAAATTTTGTATGTTGTGCGGACAAGCAAACCTATTTTTCATATAGATGCAGCGCATCACGTTTCCAGTTTCCACTGCGTGGCGCGCGGCCTGCGCCCGCGCCAGTCTGCTGGCCGCCTTGCTTCTGAGCGCACGCTGCTCGCATGCAAAAATAAAGCAATAGCTCTGCTTTTCGCACGCGTAATTTTAATCGCCTTAGTTTGTGCTTGCGTTTATGCTTTTGACTCTGTGCTTTTTCGAACTGTTGTGCTCAAAATTAATTACCTTCTCCTTCTGTATTGTTCTGTGTCTTTGAACATTAAAAACAGTTATTGTGGCAATCGGACGTTTTATTGAATGTCGAACGAAGTCGACCCGCCTAGCAACTACATACATATTTTTTTATTGACATGCCCGTTGAAAACTCTGCCGCAAGATAACAAAATAAATAGCCCCCGCCAGGAAGGATGCTTCCTAGCGGTGACGGATTAACACCGTTTTCTCGTCTCGTACGTGTAGTACAATTTTTTTTAATTAGCGTACAATTTCGTACATTTCATGTACATTTTTTTGATGTTAGTTTGAATACTGTACGACACCATGTCACCGCCAGGAAGTATGACACGATAAAATGATCGCTAACATTACAGTTACATGGATTTACCCTTTTTAAGATTTTTCATGATATTCTGGTGTACCCCAGTAAAACAAAATTTCCCTATTGGCCAGTTAGAATAGACCTACAAGGTGACAGTATTTATGTATCTATGTTGATTAGGTACTGCAGGATCAGATGTCTTATTGAAAAAGTCTTGTGAGCTGGTTCCCTTTTGCATAACTACGTCCAATTATACCCACAATTTAATAAAAAATAAAAACAAAATTCTTTTAATCCAGACCAGTATGATCCATAGACATTTGTTAATAAAAAGACTTTAAAACTAAAGGTAACAAAAAAAACAAGTGATAAGGGAGCAACTACCTCAGGAGTCTATTTCGCTCTTCCAATCACCACCAAGACCCATTATTTGGTGAGATGGTAATCATGGCGTTCAGACAAGGTCCTAAGAAGGCCGTTGCTACCGCCGCGAACGCGTGTCAGCAGAGACGCTATTCTTTTACGCCTAATGGCGTAAAAGTCATCCGTTCCCGCCTCTGCGAACATGCCCGATGCACTACTACAGTACTTCGGCAGCCTCAACAGCATCCTCAGGACGTTATTGTATTGAACCCTTAGCATATTATAGGCCCTCTGCGTAAATGCTGCCCACAGACTGCACGTGTAAAAAGTTTGACAGTATGCTTTAAAAAGTGTCAATTTTACTTGATTGTTACAACGTGCAAATCTGCGGGCAACCATATTGCCTCTTACTGCCATGGCTCTCCTTTCTCTTTCCAAATCCACATCGTCTTTCAAATCTCTGGTGAGCACATATCCCAGATACTTGAAGCTCTCCATCACTTTGTATGTTATTATTGTTATTGTGTTTCCATATATTTATGTTATTCTTAAAACTATTCTAATATAGATTCGAATAACACGATAAAATAACCGAATATTCGCATACCCGAATCTCGAATATAAAATTTGGAAGCCCTATGTGAGATGCATAAAGCTAGTCTAAATAATACAACGTTACGACCCGCCGTAAAGCTAAGTATACTGCAACTTTGTACGGCGCGAGTATCGAACAACATAATTTCGTTAATGTTGGCTCCTGATGTTTCGCCGTCTTAAGACGTAGGGTTGTTTTTAGAATTATAACCAACGTGAGACTCAAGTATTAAAATATTATCTAACCGGGTTACTCACGTATTTAAGTCGATGATTGCTCGATGATTGTTTCGACCCATTAAGAGGGTCCTCGTCCGGAGTCCCCCGGCCAAAGCTAGGCTCGACGCTGCCGCAGCGCTGACAGCAAGGCGGTTTCCTTAGTGAATAACATTATAATATAACACTGCTGATGGCAAACGTATTCTTACTGTCGCTACAGTTTACATCTATATCGTACTTAAAAATGTTGACATTTTGTATTACAGAGTATAATATATTATCACAAGATAATTCAATTCAATGAAGACACTTCTTCTTCTTCTACCTAGCGTCATCCCGGCCTTTGCCAGGGTCCGCTTTCCTGCTACATTTCCTCCACTTTGCGTCCTGGGCACCTTCTACTGTAAGCCCATTCACACTCATGTCAGCCTTCACGACATCTAGCCATCGCTTCTTTGGTCTGCCGCGGGGCCGTCAAGGGCTAGGAAGACACTAATATTTTAAAATAAGAAAGTTATGATAATTCTAAAGCTAAACGCTACGAAGCAGCGTACATAAGCAGCTTCTTACCCCGTTAATATACCGCAAGCCAATGAATTATTAAAACGTGTCGAAAACCGTAGCCGTTACAAAAAGGAACCTTATTCCTTAGTAATACGGACGAATGTGTTCATCAATGTTGCTAGGGTTGTGAAAATATTAAGAGACGCGACGATAATACATTTTAGACACAATAAATGTTAAGCAAAATCTGCAGATTCCGTGTAAGCCTTCTGCGATTATTCAAGGTACGAGTAGCAACGCGAGGAAAAATGCAAACTCGGTTTATTCTGTTCATGAGTACAGGATGCTTAGCCAAGTTTCCAATCGTTAAGCGCTTAGTAGCGTATCGTAGTTTTACCTCTTTGTCACTCTTTCATATTAGTGCGACAAAGACAGTTAGCTGCGTTTCGTTTACGATTGACGATTAAGCGTTAGCGATTGGCAACTTTTCTAAGCACCCAAGGTGGAAAAAAATTGTATGAAGCCGGTCGCTCAAATAAATTATGACAAACATATTGTATAATTCAAATAAATGATAAAACATGATAAAACAAAATAATTCTATATTGTATTAGAAGCTTCATCATTTTAATTAAAACTATCGGGTAAAATCATATCGGACCATGCACAATGTAGAGTTCCGTAGTTTTTCAAAAACGGCTAGGCCGATTTATGTTCTAAATACATTGATTTAGAATATATAAGTGGATCCCCAAACAGCTCAAAAAAATGGCCCCAAAAAATGGGCTGCAGAAGTAAATATTGCGGTCTTTTTGCTCCGCTATTCAGTTCTGACATTATGGTCACCTTACGGTATAGCATCATTATTCCTTAAACAAAAAGTTTCTACTATTTTGCGGTGTTGTTCGCAAATTTGACACTTATTGCTCACTTCACAAAGTTTTTTATTCTTTGAGTTTTTTTTATTATAGTTTATTGTAAGTGAGCGTTATTAGCTTCAACTGAAACATGATAGAAATGACTTTTAGTGCCACTTTTCTTGGTTTTTTTGTTTGGCTCTGTGCGTCCCATAGACATATAAAATTGATAGACCGAGTCTATTTTATCTGTGGGTGACGCCGGCAATGCCTGTCAACGATCTTTGTTTGTGTATACTAGTGCACCTAAACCGCAAATAGTAAAAGTGATTAAAATAAAGCTTTTCATGTATATTTCTGTTCGATAAGTGCACGGAATGTGATAAAAGTGATGACTTGTGTGGTTCCAGGGTGTAAAAACCGCCAGGGTTACCTGAATGAACAAAATAAAGACATTACGTTTCACCGGCAATTTAGTTTTGACTTGAATTTTAAGATTTCGAACCTTATTAAGGTAAAAGTAACTGAAAATCTTATTCAATATTTGTTGTCGGATACATATGTGTAGTTTTGTGATTAAACCATTTGTATTTACATTCGTAATGTAATTATAAATAGTGGGATTCAAACATTTGTATCGCATAGTGTGGTACTTAAGAGACCGATCGTGATATCGATAAATGTATTGATAGTCAACTCAAAAATGAATCGATGTTTTTAATGTCCAACAGGTTTCCACTGGACACTGAACAAAGGCTATTATGGGTCAAAAATATCAAAAAGGCAAACGACTGGTACCCTAAAGAGTATTCAAAAATATGCTCCGAACAATTTTAAGCTGTTGTTTCAGGCAAGGGAACGCGAATAAGTGATTACATTCTGACGTACTACCCACCATATTTGGTAATCATCCAATGTCATGTCAACCAGCAAGTAAATTAAATTTAGTTTAATAATGACGCTCATGTGATACTTGTGTAGACTGATTAATTTAATTATAAAGAAGCCATCATACCAAAATTGTTAGGTATGCTTTAAGGAATGATAAGTCCATAAAACATGTTATAATGAGAGTTTTCTGAAATCACCAGGGCAGGAGCAGGTCCAGAAACTTGTCTAAATTCTATGTTTATAGTTTCTGGTTTAAATATTTTGTATGAGTTAAAAAAAATACATTAAAAAATTTAAACTTTATTTAAAAAAAAAAAACATTTACTTAGTCTTTCTTTGGGGCTAGATAATTGTGTTTCTTAGCGGGACCTTACGGCTAAGTGGCGCCAACTAGTGGCATACGTTTTAGGAAACCCTCATTATGACATTTTAATTAAAGAAAATATTTCGTTAACTTTGTGATTTTATTTTTATCCTAAAATGTAGATTTTGAAATCACGATCGAAGAAGATCGTGATTTCGAGTAGGAAATAAGGTTTATTCCTACTGTATTCGCTACCTAATTTGGTTAAAATATTATTATTGACGATAAAAGTATACGATTGAAGACTGGACATCACTAATAGTAATGTCATTTTATCTAGTCAGGTTGGTAGCATTGTTCAAGAAAATGGAGTCGTTGATGGAGTTCACGACCAAGTAGAGCTACTTTATTTGTCTCTTTTTCCTTATGGAATACGTCTTGAGATGGGGTGAAGGATGACAATAGTTTGTTCATGTATGTCTTAATACACGGAATCTTCCCTATATTTTATCTGTGGTGCGTCCATTTATTATTTAATGTCATTGTCGAAATAGTTAATTTTAAAGTATTTTATAAGCCTAATGTTAAGTTGCCAGTTGGGCAAAAAGTAATATGATTACTCCTTTCGATTACTTTTGTATGTGTACTTTGTAATATTCATTACAAATGTAATTTATAGAAGTAATCATATTATTTTTTGCCCAACTCTGATTTGCAGGCCCACGGATCAAAAGTTAGACGAGGGACACAACGTTTTTAAAAATTCTGGAGCGGTTATATCCGGAAATATTGACTTTAAAGAACTCTCTTCTAAACTTTATTTATTTTTAAAGACTTATTTAAGCTACCTCTTAAGCAGTATGGCTTTGTGCTTTCGCCTATCCACAGGACTAAAATAAAAAAAAACAAGTTACATCACACTCTAGTATAAAAAAAAATGAAAAACATTCCCAATTTACCTGTAATGAAGCTTTCTTACACGTAAAGTGAGAGGCAGCTCACCTACCCGAGAAACAAAATTGTTTTCTATATTTTATTCTATTAACGGACAGACAGACGGACATAGCTATTGTGTTTCTATTATGTTTGCTACGGAACCCTAAAAAGTACCTAATAATGATCTATCACTTCAATTCGCTCAACGAAATCTTTACCAACCAATATTTTATTTCCAAATCAAATCACACAGAAGGTACACTCAAGTTGATTAAAATGGAATGATAGTGTATAAAACTAGAGGTTGGCAATCAACTAAACGCCCATGATATTGGCTAGTTTTTTTATTTTCTGTATAGAGTATAGACCTGTTGTTTTTGAGGCTTATCTAGCCTTAGCTTTTCATTTATCTAATATTTTTGTTATATTATATTTTGTTAAATTGGACAGGTTACTTGGAACATTAATAGAAGTTGCCTGGTATATCGGCTTTTGTTAATTTGGAAAAAAAAATTTTTTTCGTTTTCATACATAATAATTGTATTGGTAAGTGTGAGAGAACCTTAAAAATAAGATCTCAGGCGACTGACGGCTGCTGACGGCACATGTCAAAATAAGTAACATTAATGTTAATTAGGATGTAATAACTCCGCCGTTGCCGGTCCCAAGCCCGGATGAAAAAGGAGGAGGGTTGGTCCTGGAAGAGAACGACCCAGCCGTAAAAGTTCAACGCCGAGCATCGGGCGGCGGTAAATAACCCGACAACTCCTCACAGGAGCGGTCTCAGTAACCGTAAGGTATTAAATCACCCTAAAAAGCACTGCCATGGAAGGACCCGGGCGCCCACCATGAAGTAATTTGCCCAAGAAAAAGCCCTCATGGATTCAGCTAACCTAACAAGAGCGACTTCGTTGGATGATCCGATTAACACTCGGCGCCGTTTGGTTACCGGGCCAAGCGGTGTGAAATTGGCTACCGAAGACTCTGCCAGGATGACTCACCAGGTCCTAGCAAGCAGTGATGCTACTGGTGCATTCAAGAAAATTTCAGTCCAAAAACAACAACGGATTGCAACCTGGAACGTTCGAGGCATGATAGCGCCAGGCAAAATGGAAATTCTCGAAAAAGAAATAGAAGCACACAGACTTACCCTAGTGGGATTAACAGAAACACACATGAAAGGTAGAGGACACCAGTCGACACCTAAGGATAATACCTTGTATTTCTCCGGAGCTGAGGATTCAAGTCACAATGGTGTTGCCATCTGGATACCACGCCACCTGAACGGTCACGTCTTAGGATATAACCCAATCTCCGACAGACTACTATCATTAAAGCTGAACACTAACCCATGTACCTTGAACATTGTTGTGGTATACGCACCAACTTCCAAAGCTAGCGATGACGAAATTGATCGTTTCTACGATGAACTAGAAAACACTCTCACTAAAATACCTAATCGTGAAATAACAATGATCATCGGTGATTGGAATGCGAAAATAGGTAGCACACTAAATTACTTCCCTATCAGGAACACTGTCGGCAAATTCGGCCTCGGAGTCAGGAATGAACGTGGAACAAGGCTGCTAGAATTCTGCATTGGCAGAAAATTAACCATCACGAACACGTGTTTTCAACACCACCCTAGACGCCTATACACCTGGTTATCTCCTGGTGACCGCTATCGAAACCAAATAGACTATGTACTCATCAGCAGCCATTGGAAGTCCTCAGTGACCAATGTAAAGACTTATCCTGGTGCCGATTGTGGGTCAGACCATTGCCTGTTGTTTTTTTTTTTTTTTGTTCATTAAGCCGTCGAGGCAAACAGTCGTGTTGTTATCTATTACTTTGCAATTTAAAATCGTACGAATTAAATATTGACCTCGATTCTCACGATCTGTGTCACACGTGATCGGGCAGTGCAAATAAAAATGGACTCATAGTGTTTCCACCGAGTTAACAATGGGTGACAACAGCCCATTTTCCAGAAGTTCCAAGATGCAACGTAGCCCTCCCTCCACTCCAGTACCTACAACCGCCAGAAATCAAGATGACCCAACGACAAGTGCTAGAGTGCAGAGCAACCTCGACGCTGTACCTACTCCGGAAATTCAGAACTGGATGAGTGCCATTGAGCAGTGTCTGAATGAAATATGTTGCATTTCGACCGAGGGTAAATTGAACTCTGACCAAAAATTAAAAATCCACAATCTCTGCCGTAAAGTAGCCCATGGTACCGGAAACTTGGCGGTTAATTATCAAGCACTTAAACAGAAAGCATTGCTACAACAACGTGACCTCCATTCTCTTGAAGATAAGATAGACCTATCTGAATGCATCCGAGCCCTCAAACTAACGGTCGAGACTTCAACCAGACCTGCTACCGATGCGCCGCCTTCCTTCGCTGAAATGGTAAAAACGGATAATAATAGTCAGATCCGTCCTAGCAATTTGAGCTCAGTGGCAATCTACCCTAAAGATAATTCCAAATCGAGCGAAGATACGAAGAGCTTAATACAAACGCTGATTAATCCCGGACAATTGAAACTCCACGTCAGAGCACTACGTAAAGTAAGAAATGGTGGAGTTATCATTAGCACCGACTCCAAGGATGATATCGAAAAACTGAAACGGACTTTCAAGACCACTTTCCCGGACCTCACCGTCGATGAACCCTTGAAGCGCAGGCCCAGAGTTGTAATAGTGGGCGTACCGGCAGCTCTACGAGAACAAGATGTTTATAATTGCTTGTATGACCAAAATCTTGCCGACAAGCTCACAGACTTAACTAGGGACAACATCTTAACTAGTATTAAACTAAGCCATAAGTCTGGTAAGAAAGATGCGGATACCTGTAACTACGTCATAGAAGTACCAGCCCTAATCCGCGAAGCTCTCATTACTCAGGGCCGAGTTTTCATTAATTGGTCATCTTGTCCTGTGAAAGACTTCACTATTGTCACTAGATGCTTCAAATGTCAGCAATATGGCCACGCCGCCAAGACTTGTAAGCAACCGGAACAAACATGTGCACATTGTTGTAGTATAGGACATTCGGACAAGGCGTGCCCTCTCAAAGGAGAACGTCCCAGCTGCGCAACATGTAAGCTCTATAAGAAGCCCAACGACCACAAGACAGGAGATACAGAGTGTCCAGCAAGGAAAATGGCCGAGCGTCGAGACATTTTCTCAATCGACTATGAGGGGGCCTTTTTTAGCTAAGATCATATTATTTAGACTATTATTATCTAGAAAAATGTACTAAATTTCTAACATAACATAATCAATAACCCACTAACCTAAACACCTGTCGCTATGTAAGCAAATATAGTCCGTGGGCTAGTCGGCCTGAAATTAGAAAACGGTATAATTTGGGGGTACCAAGTGTCCTTTTTACAGTAGTTAGACATATTCATAAGGATGTTAAAAAAGTATGATAGACATCTCAAAGTGGTAGCTAATAGGCATACGGGCTATTTCAAGATTTCTGTTGTATGACAGGTATGGTTAAAATTAGGAGGTACAAATTTGCCTTTTCACGGCTGTTAGGTAAGCTTATAAAAACGTCAAAAATGTAAGATTGCCATTTATAAGTGCTACCTAACAAAAATGGGGGCCAATCAAAGATGGTGGATCTCAAGTTTTACAAAATCAAGTATATCTCGAGAACTATTAAATATATCTAATTACACTCTTAAACAAAATTAAAGGCATATCTGTAAGCTTCATATTTTGCATATACACCATATTGCTAAAACCAACCAATAATTAATTATGACCAAATTTATGAAAATTTCGTGATTTTGATTTTTTTTGTGTCGTGTTTTTACAAAGTAGTCATGACGCTAGAAAAATTAAATATTTTTTTAAAAATAGTGTATTTAATAAGCTTTAATTTGATGTATATAACTTGTTGGCGGTATTAAAAAAAAGACCCATAAAAAATATTTAAACGAATTGTAGTCATAATCCACCGTATACTTAGTGATTTAAGAAGCGATTTTTTTTATTTTTCAATCTTGGTTATTTGAAATAAGCACTATTATTTACGAGTGGCACTTCCATCGCCTCTTAAATCACTAAGTATAATACGGTGGATTATGAGTACAATTCATTCAAATATTTTTTATGGGTCTTTTTTTTAATACCGCCAACAATTTATATTCATCAAATTAAAGCTTATTAAATACACTATCTTTAAAAAAATATTTAATTTTTCTAGCGTCATGACTACTATGTAAAAACACGACACAAAAAAAAACAAAATCACGAAATTTTCATAAATTTGGTCATTATTAATTATTGGTTGGTTTTAGCAATATGGTGTATATGCAAAATATGAAGCTTACAGATATGCCTTTAATTTTGTTCAAGAGAGTAATTAGATATATTTAATAGTTCTCGAGATATACTTGATTTTGTAAAACTTGAGATCTACCATCTTTGATTGGCCCCCATTTTTGTTAGGTAGCACTTATAAATGGCAATCTTGCATTTTTGACGTTTTTATAAGCTTACCTAACAGCCGTGAAAAGGAAAATTTGTACCTCCTAATTTTAACCATACCTGTCATACAACAGAAATCGTGAAATAGCCCGTATGCCTATTAGCTACCACTTTGAGATGTCTATCATACTTTTTAAACATCCTTATAAATATGTCTAACTACTGTAAAAAGGACACTTGGTACCCCCGAATTATACCGTTTTCTAATTTCAGACCGACTAGCCCACGGACTAATAATTACGTGCTATTATTCGACCTACTTTACTTTGCTTGTGCGCATTGTCGTTGACGTTGCAATATTTGTAATGTCGAATCTAAAATAAACTGCATAATATGTAAATTGAATATAAATATTTTGTAGGTATCACCTGTTACAAGTGATAATCGAATTTAATATTTGTCTTTTCTGTGTATGATTTTATTTTGTTAATTTGCTCTTATAATTAGTTTATAATATCTTTGCCTGAGATACAGGATCTTCCTAGTTCAGGCGCGGCACAACTATAATTCCTATTATATAATAATGTTATCACTTTGTCATACTAGCTATAAGGAAATTAATAAATATTTTTTTTTTTTTTATGTTGGTAGCAAACTTTTCCCTACGCTTAAAAGCTGCCAGAAGGAGAGAACCCTTAAGAGCAAAAACTCTTGCACCAAATGAAGTTCAATCATTCCGAGAGAACCTCAACACGTCGATGACAGACCTACCGCCACCGTCTGATTTAAGTGTGGAGGAAGAGTGGAAAATGCTGAAGAGCCGCATCTGGAAGTCAGTTGAGAAGATTACCAAGGATCGCGAACCTTCAGCGGGCCCAAGACACACTTGGCTCACAACTACTACCTGGGAAATGATAGAAGACAGGAAGGCCTTAAAAACCTGTGGTCTCACAAATCAAGAAGATCGTGACAAATATGCAGAGTTGCAGACCTCAGTACGACAATCCAAACACAATGCCGTCGTGATAAAAATAATTTCATCTCCCAGATTTGTCAAGAAATAGAGAGTCATGCGTTAAAGGTGCAAAGCTCTGATCTCTTCAAAAAGGTAAAGCTGCTCACTAATCAATTCAAAGCGACATCATGGGTGATCGAAGATGAAGATGGCATACCGCTTCAAGATCTCGACGCAGTAACGAAACGCTGGAGAGAGTACTGTTTACAACTATACAGCAATCCCAGTAACGAGCAGATTCCGGCCCAGGTCAAACCAATATTTCACGGAACAAATTGGACCTGGAACCTTCAATAATGCGATCAGAGGTATCAGCTGCACTAGTCGCCCTCAAAGACAGGAATGCCCCTGGACCGGATCAACTGACGGCTGAAATACTTAAGGCAATGGGCACAGCTGGAATTGACGCTCTGCATAATAATAATAATAATAATATAATAATAAAAAAAAAAAACGACTTGACGCCGTCAATGTCAAACGTGCTTTTATACACTCTTGGATTATATTTTGATAAATAATGTATTTTATCGGCATTTACACGACCATTATTACCTTCCCGTCACGGAAAATTTGCCCTTTTTATAATAAATGTATATTCAAGGGCACAGTTGACGATGATAATCAGTTGCAATCTGATTAGTGCCGACATGTAATTGTCAAAAGTAACAAGAAACAAGAAATGTATACCAGGAGCCAAGCACGCAAGGATCAAGCGTCCCCACGTTTCGCACGCCCAACACCTTCGTCTGCCTCGTCGTCCTCCTCCTCTTCGGAATCGTCGTCGGGTGAAAAATTTGCCACTGCACCCGACACCAGCGAGTCGAGCGACGAGCGCAGACCACCGCCGCCGCCGCCACGACCACCTGCGCGGCGAGGACGGCCACCGCTGCCGGCACGCTTGGGGCCCGCGGGACATGCTGCCCCGCCCACGGCTCCCGCTGCCGGTGGTGTAGTGCGACGCATGACATGGTCTCAAGCTATGAATGAGAATGTCATGCGCGCCTACTACGGGGCTACAGAGGGAGAAACTAAACTATCCGCGTATCGCGTCCGGATGCTTCCTTTGTTTCAGGCCCTTGAACCGACTATCAATGTGACTACGCAGCGATTATCGGATCAAGTGCGAGTCATCCAACGATTAAAGCGGCTGGATGACTCGACACTTAATCGGCTCCGCCTGGAGGCTCTCCCAGTTCGTGCGGCCTCTGCCTCGGCGCGGGACCCGCCCGCCATGTCGCCGGATCCGGTGCCGGCACCCGACCTGGCGCCGGGGGCACCGCGGGTTGATCCCAGTGCCGACGGGGATGACGTTACGAACCTGAGTGTGAGTACTTCAGACAATGAGCAATTGAGGAGGACTCTGGAAGAAGCGATTATGCAGCATCGCTTCACACCCGACTCTAGGCCACGATTACCACGTTTGCCCATGAATAGGCGCAATCTAGCGTTGATGGGAGCCCTAAACGCTTTACTGGAGCCGTATGTACAATCCAGTAAAGATTTGGATGATACGCACTCGATCATGTACTGCGGGGCCATCACAGCGTGCCGTGTTGCTCGAGTCAAGTTTCCGGACTCTGACCGTGCACCTAGGACCGCTGGGGGTGTCCCCGCATGGCAGGTGCGGATCGAGCGACGTATCGACTCGTTTAGGACTCTCATTGCAAAGCTGATCTGCTTCAGGGGGGGCAACAACCGCCCCCGAGTAATGCGCTTTGTGAACCAGGCGTTCGCGGGAACGGGTATTGCACCCCGCGACTACATGGCCAACCTCACAGAGCGCATCGACTTTCTGAAGCAGAAGGTTTATGCATGGGCAAACCGTATTCGCCGCTACAGAGAGCGTGTGAACCGATTCCAGCAGAATCGCCTTTTCCAGAGTGACCAAAGGAAGGTTTACCGAAAGTGGGAGGAAACCGACTACCGTGTGTCCGACGCGCGGTTGCCGGATGCTACTGCCATGAGTGATTTCTGGCGTAGTATCTGGTCAGCGCCCGTCGGACACACCGAGGGCGAATGGATGACCATTGTCGAACGTGAATGCGAGACCATCGAACCTATGGGGGCAGTTACCATCAGCCCCGATGACGTAAGTTGTGCTATCCGCACGACCCAGAACTGGAAAAGTCCTGGGCCGGATGGATTGCACAACTTCTGGCTAAAATGGTTTCGATGCTCGCACTCACGATTGGCAACGCAATTCCAACAAGCCCTCGAGCTCGGTTCCCTGCCACCTTCCTTAACAACTGGTGTAACCTTCCTGCTCTACAAGTCCGGTAGTACCACGGAAGCGAAGAACTACCGACCCATCACGTGCTTGCCCACACTGTACAAGCTCCTTACATCCATTTTGAGAGTAAAAATTAACACGCACATTGTTTCGAACAATGTTTTGGCTCCTGCTCAAAATGGATGTAGGGTTGGGTCCCGTGGTACTAAAGAGCTCCTCACCATTGCCAGCAAGTCCGGCGTAACAAAGGGGCCCTCTCCGCCGCTTGGGTTGACTACAAGAAGGCCTATGATTCGGTGCCTCATTCATGGTTGGAAAGGGTCTTGGAGCTGTATAAAGTTAATGCAACTTTAAGATCCTTTCTCGGCGCGTGTATGAGGCAGTGGACCACAGTCCTTCGTCAACCAGGAGGCGGGGATGGCCCCTCTGGCCCGCAGGACTTTATAAGGATCGAGCGAGGAATATTCCAGGGTGACAGTCTGAGTCCCTTATGGTTCTGCCTAGCTCTGAATCCTCTCAGCACCCTGCTGAAGGTTTCAGGACTAGGTTGCCGGCTTCGGAGAGAGGGTGAAGTCATTTCTCACCTTCTGTATATGGATGATCTCAAATTATTTGCGCCAAATAGCCAAGACTTGTTGGAACTACTGCGAACCACAGAAGTTTTCAGTAGTGCCATCAATATGGAATTTGGTGTCGATAAGTGTGCGGTTATGCATGTGCAGCGGAGGAAAGTAGTAAATTCAACAAATTTACAGCTTTCTGAGACAATGTCGTTCAGATCTATCTCGGAAGCAGAAACCTATAAATACCTTGGTATGTCACAGTCTTTGGGTATTGAAGATATGGGAATTAGACAGGCGGTGAAGGAGCGCTTTTTCAGCCGGCTCACAAAAGTACTTAACAGTCTTTTGTCAGGAGGCAACAAAGTGCGCGCCTTCAACGCCTGGGTAATACCCATACTCACATACTCCTTTGGCATACTAAGGTGGACTCAGACCGAGCTGGACGCCCTGGATCGAAGGGTCCGTACACTGCTTACCACACATCGAATGCTACACCCGCGCTCATCAGTTATGAGATTGTACATCCCGCGGAGGTGTGGGGGCCGCGGCTTCCTAAATGCCAAAAACCTCCACAACCGCGAGGTGTACAATCTTAGAAACTATTTTCTTAACAATGAGTGCGGGATGCATCGTGATGTGGTGGCAGTAGACCGGAACCTCACGCCGCTCTCCTTGGCAAAAGAGAACTGGCGCAGACCTGTGGTACTAAGCACCGAGGACCGCAAGGCGGTATGGAAGAGCAAGGAGCTACACGGGCGGTTCTACAAGGCCCTCACGGGACCTGACGTAGATCTGCTCGCGTCGGTGAACTGGCTACGATTCGGGGACCTCTTCGGAGAAACCGAGGGTTTTGCCTGTGCAATTGCTGACGAGGTTATCATGACGAATAACTACCGGAAATATATCCTGAAGGACGGTACGGTCGACATTTGTCGGGCATGCCGCCGTCCCGGTGAGTCACTCAGGCATATTATTTCCGGTTGTTCTCAGATTGTTAACACCGAGTACTTGCACAGACACAACCTCGTAGCCAGGATTATACACCAGCAGCTTGCTCTTCAATATGGCCTTGTGGGCTTCGAAGTGCCTTACTATAAGTACACACCTGCGGCAGTTCTCGAAAATGGTCGTGCCACGCTCTATTGGGATCGATCTATCATCACGGACAGGACTATTGTAGCCAATAAGCCTGATATCGTGCTGATAGATCGATCGCAACGCCGGGCAATGCTCATCGACATCACGATCCCCCATGACGAGAACCTCGTGAAGGCCGAGAAGGACAAAGCCAGTAAGTACCTTGACTTGGCTCACGAGGTAACCGACATGTGGGATGTTGATTCGGCGATCATTGTGCCGATAGTTGTTTCTGCGAATGGTCTCATAGCGAAGAGTCTCGATCAACACCTCAAGAGGCTCTCGCTAGGTGGTTGGATCAAGGGTCAGATGCAGAAGGCGGTAATCCTGGACACGGCGCGCATAGTCCGGCGGTTCCTCTCCCTGTAGCCCTAACCACCGGCAGCTTGGGCCCGCCTCGTTGCCGGCGGCACTCTAGGTTAGGTTTTTTTATAGTATGTTTATATGTTTTGTATTGATTTTGTATGTTTTATTGTATTTTATTTTTATAACCATATTGTAAAATGACCTGACCTAAGAAGAAGTAAAAATAAAGAGAAATAATAATAATAATAAATCTCTTTATTTCGGACAAGCATACATCCATAGGTGTTAGTAGTACACAGAACAAGGGACAACCTTAACCTAGTGTTAGTGAATATACATATTCAATCAAATGATAACTAAAATAAAAACAGGATTAAGATAAAATTAAATAAAATTAAAATTAAATAAAATTAAATTAAATAAAATTAAATTAAATCGAAATTAAATCACAATTAAATCAAATTAAATTAAATTTAAAACATAGAACCACCAGATATCTCATTTAAACTACAATCTGAGCTACACTTTTAATTTGCTCAGTCCAGTGTTTGAGCATCGGACAGTCATATCTTTCAGCAATGCTTTTTAAAATGCTGTTGGGACTATGTCTTACGCGGCTTAGTAGGGAGACTATATTTTTTCGGATTACAGCCTGAAAACAATCCGTGCGTGCCTCCACAAACATGCCCGATGCAGAGCATCTACTCGGTAGTCCCATCAGCATTCTAAAAGCATTATTGTACTGGACCCGCAGGGCGTTGTAAGCTCGTTTTGTGTACCGGACCCACAGGCTGCTCGTGTAGAAAGATTGACAATAGGTTTTGAATAACGTGATTTTAACATCACGAGAACAACGAGCAAACCTGCGGGTAATCATATTACTCCGGACCGCCAACGCCCTACGCTCCCTTTCCACATCCAAGTCATCCCTCAAATCACTTGTGATGATATGTCCCAGGTATTTGATCCTATCGACTATATTTAAAGGGCTAGAGTTCAACACTATAGGTGGTACATAATATGGCTTAATTTTACCTGCCTTAAATATCAACACCTCACTTTTCTTAGTATTGTACTCCAGTCCATGGGCCGACGCGTAGGATTCGCAATGGGCAAGCAACTGCTCCAACGCACTGACAGACGGGCTCAGTAGCACCATATCATCGGCATAGCTTATACTATTAACACAAGTGCTACCTACATAGCATCCAGCATGCATGCTACTAAGCCCGTCTATCAACTCGTTCATATACACGTTGAAGAGCTTCGGGGAGGTAATACCCCCCTGTCTTACCTGGTTAGTCTGATTGCTGTACCAGTGCTCAAACAACTGCACGTACTCCGGTGGTATGCCAGTCTCCCTTAACTTATGCCAAAGCAGATCATAATTGACTCGATCAAATGCCTTGGACAAATCGAGGAAACAGGCATAGACGGGCGTTTTCCTATCTGTATAATACCTCACCGTATGCTTAAGACATAGAATAGCACTATCAGTGGATAGGCCCGCTCTAAAACCAAATTGTCCGTCATGAATACTCAAGTACCCGTCCAACACCTCGTCAAGCACACGGTCAAGTATCTTAGCTGTTGTTGTAGCTAACGAGATAGGCCGATAGTTTGCCTTATCAGATAAGTCACCCGTTTTATTTTTGACCACCGGTACAACAATCGTCCTCATAAGCGCCTCTGGAAGATAAGAGTGTCCAATACATAAATTTAACAACAAGGACAACACTCGTGGAAGATGTACTCCAGCATATTTAAAGTGCTCCACACTAAGGCCGTCGTGGCCAGGCGACTTACCCCTCCTCATATTACTGATAATTTTACCAATCTGCTTAGAAGTAAAAAAGGTAGTACGCCCGCCCCCGACTTCCCCACTGACAGCTAACGGAGAGTCTGATTTTAGATCTAACAGAGATTTTACATTAAAGTGTTCACTAAACATGTTAGCAATCTCTGCGCAATCCGACTTACCGTCAACGCTCACCGGCAAGCCAGGCCTTATTTCCATTTTCTTGGTTCCTTTCCAGAAATCCTTAAACTTTTTACTTCCATGTGAGACAGCCAGCTTATCGGCTATTATCTGCTCCTGCTTGTTTTGACACCATTGTAATCAATAAATCATCGATTTGTAAAACCAACAACGATATATCATCTAAAATAGAGACCTTTAGTCACAAACCAAAATAGCCTTGTACCGCACCAGTGTACAACTATCCTACAATTCAAAAATGGTATGTATAGCACTGCAAGTAAATCATAAAATTATGTTCCCGCATTCAACGTGTTAATTATATGTATGTCATTATATTTTCTTAGTTTCGTTTTTAATGTACTTTGTCAAACAACGCATTGGCGTAAGCTGTACTGTTGTATGATATCTATTAAACAAATAAATAAACAAATAAACCATCTGACTCTGGATTTAAACACTCTTTTAGTATGGTGCATCATCTCGAAAATCCTACCTAGATGCGGTTTGCCAGCTAATTCCCACATCTGGAAATAAAGCCGAGCTTCTCGATGCGATTCTGCAACATATTTGTTCCAGCCTGCTAGACATCGACCCCTGGCCCGCTTCACAGACTTAGCTGTCATCCTCGCAGCATTAGATAATGTATCAATGACCTTGAAATATATTTCATCTATATATTTAAAGTGATTACAATCATTACACATCGCGTCACAACAGTCCCTAAGCGAGTCAGGAAAGTCAATATCCTTCAGTATATTATTACAAATACTCGTATATCTATAAATTTGTTCCTCCTGCCTTTCGCCCCATATCACACCACTATTTAAATAATTATCACAGTTATCAATCACAGGCTGTAATAAACTAATATTACATTCTACCAACACAGGGAAATGATCGGACCAAAACACATCATTCATAACCTTAATGTCGCTAATTGTGTTCCACGCACATTTAGTCACTAGGCAATGGTCCAACCATCTCCTACATCCATGTATATCACTTATATATGTATAAGTATCCGAACTAGGTCCCAACTTATCAACATCCGCACAAATCCACTTCTGCTCAGAACAGAAATCCATCATTTCACTGTAAAATGGCGCATTTACGTGTGCATTAAAATCCCCCAGCATAAATACAGCTTGTACATCACAGTTGTCCGCTATAGTCGAGGAAATCGCTCCTAAACACTCCGTGAATATTGGCATATTGTCATTCGAGTCCGTAGGCATATAAACACAGCCCACCAAGAACGACACGTCACCGGTAGACAGTTTCACAAAAGTTAATCTGTTACTCTCACACTCGACCACGGATACCGCACTAAACGCACTCCGCCGGTATAGGATCCCAACGCCACCATGAGCTCGCCCCTTCAGAAGCCCAGAAGACACGTCAACAGCCGATTTACCCGTCCATCCAAAATCCTTATCTATAGTACTAAGAAACGGTAGGTCAAAAGGCAGCAGCCATGTCTCCTGCAACGCCACAATGTCAGCATTTTTACACAAAGACTTTATGCCGTCCACGGACCTTTTTGCAGACCTACAATTAAAGGTAACTATTTTACATTTTTCTGACATTTATTCACGTTCTCAGTTTTACTCGACCTGTTTTCATTTTCCGTGGATTTCTCTCTAAACATAACAAAGCGACGAAACGTTATACCAGAAGGCCACAGGCTATCGTTTAAATAATCTCGTAATTTCGATTTACTTACATACATTTTATAAGAGATATACCCTTTATCACGTTTCATAGAAATCCTATCCAACTTTACTCGATCCTGAGTTTTTTCATATATATAATCTGATATATCTTTCTCCGTTACGGATTTGTCTACATTAGATACAAACATCGGCACTTTAACATCTGCCGCTTTAAATTTCATATTTGATAACGGCACAGCACTCCCCGTTTTACCTATAAACTTATTACGATATCGTCTATACTGTACGAGTTTCCATTCGTCATCAACAGTCTTCTTGTCGATCCATACATTTTTTTCCCGTAGACAACCAGCATACGACTGTTCCTTTTGTTTAATAACAATTGGTCTATACTCCAAATTCGTTTCATTCAAATTTAACGTTGACTCACTCGACTTCAAGATTTGCTTATTTGTCTCACCGCTAGCATCGCAAACCTGTTCCTGTTCCGATAACATAGAACTCTCGCGCTGAGCACACACCGACGCGCTACTATGCAGTGCAGGTGCACTTTAACACGGGTTCGATATCTGTACATGTGTGCGCGCCGGTTCAAAGGCCGGCGCAGGTAGGTCAGCGACCCCGCTCACAGCTGATAACGTAGAACCGTTGGCGTTTAAAGTTGAGTTTTTACCGGACGAGTCATAAAGTGTCAGGCCGATCGGTCCACTATCTAACAAATAAGCACCTCTTCTACGGTTCACATTTAGGAAAGATTCATGATGACTCATACCACATTCACTAGGCTCCTTATCCTTAATATTCTGCACATCTTTCAAAGACTGGTCAAGTTGATCTCGTGTCACATACTTTTCCTTTATTTCTCGCAATTGGCACTGCAAATCTACAATGTCCTTCAGTAACCGAGTGACATCTATATTTTCAAAGTTGACAGGGGGTAGCTTATGCAGGTCTTTAGCTACAAACAATGGTAATTTATCAGTTTTTGTATTTTTAATGCAGCGAACAATGTCCTCTAAATCACGCTCCACTTTGTCTTTCCTTCTAGATATATATTTTTCATCTCCATTCAGACAATCATACAATAATTTCTTTGCCAGGTCCACATCTTCAACCGAAAATCCCGTTGCACATATACGCACTAAACTGATGTCATCCATGACATTGATCTTATTTTGCACGAAAGCTAACACCTCATTAATTACAATATCGCACGAAGCGCACTTCACGATTTTAGACAACGCCATGTTCACAGCGCAAGGTCACCCTTACACACGCGCACACCTCACGGCGCTTGCGCGACGACTGATAGCATAACATCTGCGATAAAATCTGGCGTACTGGCGAGTGGCCCAGCGATTGGACGAGATCTGTGATTCTGCCACTTCACAAGAAAGGTTCGACGGCAAAATGTGACAATTATAGGACGCTGGCGCTTATATCTCACGCTAGCAAGGTTCTGCTTTACATAATAAACACCAGAATTCGCCACTTTTTGGATTGGCAGATCCCTCAGGAACAGGCGGGTTTCGTCAAGGGCAAGGGCACTCGTGAGCAGATACTGAATATACGTCAGCTAATTGAAAAGGCTTATGAGTTTAATACACCACTCATCCTGTGCTTTATTGACTACAGCAAAGCTTTCGACTGCGTCGTATGGTCAACTCTATGGAAAGTGCTGAGAGAACTGGGAGTTCCTGAACATCTGGTGGCTCTCATTAAATCTCTATATCTGAGTAACGAAGGTGTCGTGAGAATCGACAGAGCCACCTCGGAGCCTTTCAATTTTGAAAAAGGAGTCAGGCAAGGCTGTATTCTATCACCAATTTTATTCAATGCCTATGGAGAATACATAATAAGGAAAGCCTGCGAAAACTGGGAAGGAGGCATCACCATTGGTGGCACTAAAATCACTAACCTCCGATACGCAGATGACACCACACTTCTGGCCACGAGTGAGGCGGAAATGGTAGAAATCCTGGGCAGAATGGAACGTATCAGTCTAGAGCTAGGCCTGATGATCAATCACAGTAAAACCAAGGTCATGGTAGTGGATCGCAGTAAACAAATAAAACTCACAGGTGCTCTTGGTCTTGAAATTGTTGAAGATTTCATCTATCTCGGCACAAGCATCAGCAACACCGGACAGTGTGAGAGTGAAATCAGAAGACGCATAGGCATGGCCAAAAATGCAATGGCTCAGCTGCAAGGTGTATGGAGAGATCGAAACGTATAAAAAAAAAAACAAAACTAAATTAGTCACCTCCTTGGTATTCTCCATCTTCAGCTACGCCGCTGAGACATGGACCTTGAAAAAGGCAGACCGAGCCCGTATTGATGCATTCGAGATGTGGTGCTGGAGGAAGATGTTGCAAATTCCGTGGAATGCTTTTCGCACAAATGTATCAATCCTGCGTGAGCTCAGGCACATCAAGACGAGACTGTCGACTATTTGTATGCGCAGGATACTGGAGTTTTTTGGACACATAGCCAGAAAGGAGGGCCACAACCTTGAACAGCTAATAGTCACTGTGAAGGTTGATGGCAAACGACCTAGGGGCCGCAGTCCAACAAGGTGGTCAGATCAGGTTCGCTCCGCTTTAGACACCCAACTACACAGCGCTCTGCATGATGCGAAGAACAGGCATAGATGGCGGGACACCGTCAAAAAGAAGTTAATCCTAAAAGGACTTCACGACCCTCATCATTGAGGAATACGACGCAAGGAGGAGGAGGATGTAATAAAGGTTGCAATACACTTGTTCAGTCAATAAACTTATTTTTTTAATAACTCAATAACAGTAAGAGTTAAGACACTAGCTTCTTAGAGAAATAGAACATTTTTGACCTAAATGTTCTATTTCTCTAAGAAGCTAGTGAAGAAGCTGAATAAAATCACGGTGTATATCTCCCTTAATACTAAAAAAATCGGCTGGCCATTTTGGATGTATTATACGTGGTGTTACACTTACCCAAAGGATGATTAACTTTTATGTTAGCATTAAAAAAACACCTTTGGCAAATGCTGTCCAAAAAATAACCGATTTTTATGGAATCACCCATAAACTAGTACATTTTTTTTATGAAAACATTTTTATTTTGGCAAATGTGGTGGATCAGCAGCATCATTGACTCAACCAAATGTATATGAATACAGAAGACTTGATTCTAATGTACATCTGAAAATTGCACTTTTGACTATGTTTTAGAGACATCCGTTTAGCTTTCAATTTGAAACTAGACATACAGTACCAGGCTATAATGTTTGCACATCCGTCACTGGAAAGAGACTCCGCTTCATAGAGCGTTGTCCCTCCCGATCCCGAACTTATGTCGTGACCACAGAATTAGATTTGGATAGAAGAAACAAGTTCATTCATTTGTATGGCGGCCGAGCGTGTCAGATTTTGTACAGAAGTTGTTACTAGTCTCAGGCCCTTTCATATTTTTTTGTGTTGTTGCAATTAATATTACTTAAGGAGGCATTATTAATGTTTTTGTTCACTTCAACTTACAAAATTTGACGCCCGAGAGCTGCAAGCTGCGATTAAAGACGGACAACTCAGTGGATTTCACGGTTGTACGTTGTTTCATAGACAACATTTTCGCAGAATATTGGTTCATAGAAAATGTTTCTCGTATTTTCATTTCATAGAATGATCATTTTTCAAAGCTCTTACATTGTATAATCTGGTTTTGTATATTTTTTATTGTTCAGATATGTAGTTCTTAGAATTTCATTTCATAGCGTATTCAATCAAATATTATTAATTCGGATAGTATTTAGTGTCTATAACAGTTGTTTGAAAAACTGACTATTCATAGAATGTTGTTTGTCATTGTATCAAACTTAATATTTTTTATTCAGTCATAATTAAACTACAATACCATTATACAAATGCAAAAGAAATACTTTCGTCCAAAGAATTTTAGTAAGCGATTTAGACCTGGGAACCGGTCGACGAAGCCCCGCTGCGCGGGGCTTCTATTTCTGCTCTAAGGGATAAAAGGTACCTAACGAACCTATCCAGGTTAGAGTAGGGGAGGTACAAATTTATTGTTTTTTAATGCGGGGGGCTCCGCCCCCCGAGCCCCCCTTGTGGGGGGCTCCGCCCCCCCGTCCCCCCTTTTTTGGTTTCCCAAGGATGACGATACGTAAACAATTAATTAAAAGTAAGTAGGTATTTTATGTATCCGGGAAACTACACTCGAAACCTAAGCAATCCAAGTCGGTTTTACCCTGATTTATTACTTGGATTTGTTAGGTTTCGAAGCTAGAACGGATTGAAAAGCTAACTAACCTAACTGGTAGCAGTTTGTTTTTTTAGAGTGAGGGCGAATCAGTGTCTACTGAACAAAAATACATGTAATATGACTCATTAGGTAAGAATATCACTATGCAATAAAGTAAATAGTGGAACTGAATATTATATAAACTAGTAACTGCAAAACAACAATCTATGAAATCAGTGCCTACAAAACAAAAATACATGATATGTAATTCTAGTGTTTGGTTACTTTGTAAAATAAAAAAGTTAGATAGCAATATACATGGAACTGAATGTCTGTGAAATATGTTTTAAGCAATTGAATAGTCTATGAAACAATAATATTTGAACAGAAAGTATATGATCCAAATAATATATGAACAAAGGCCATAGTCGGATTTTCATAGTAAGTCAGCCTTTAAATCAACCAGACTCTAGTATTTTTTTGTGAGTACCTCTTATGGTGAAGAATATTTCTGCTGAGTATCAACGTCCTATCGGTGACAGTTTTTGACTTATGATTTTTTTTAGTTTTTTCTTTAATGTGTTGTATCTCAGGATGTATAAAAGCAAATTGCTTCAAATTTTGAAATAATGTTCTTTATTTAGATATGCATCGAATTTAAAAAAATGAATATCGATTGTCGTATAAAAAAAAGAAAAAAAAAGACCAAAAAATTTTTCATATTTTTTTTTGTGTACCTATGAAGTAGTGACACCTCTATTTTCTTTTTCTAATTATAGACCATACATTGGCCTACTAGTTGCCTAAGTATCAAAATTTTCCAAGCGGTACTTCTTACCAAAAATCGGCAATATGTGTGGTCAAGTTCTGCATTCAATCGGTGTTTTTCAATGTAGTATACAAACTCTTCATTTATATTTGAGTTTTCTTATCAGGTTATCTTATTTAAGAGTAAATGCTAATGACAACTTAATGTCATCATGATGCAAGCTGTTTATTTCATTATTAATCGGCCGTTTATTCTTTTAACTAGCGTAATTCGATATTATTTATGAGATATTCATTAAAAATAATATATTTCTTGAATATATTACTATATACGCTAGTTGAAATGGTAAACGGCCGATTAATAATGAAATAAACAGCTTGCATCATGATGACATTAAGTTGTCATTAGCATTTACTCTTAAATAAGATAACCTGATAAGAAAACTCAAATATAAATGAAGAGTTTGTATACTACATTGAAAAACACCGATTGAATGCAGAACTTGACCACACATATTGCCGATTTTTGGTAAGAAGTACCGCTTGGAAAATTTTGATACTTAGGCAACTAGTAGGCCAATGTATGGTCTATAATTAGAAAAAGAAAATAGAGGTGTCACTACTTCATAGGTACACAAAAAAAAATATGAAAAATTTTTTGGTCTTTTTTTTTCGTTTTTTTATACGACAATCGATATTCATTTTTTTAAATTCGATGCATATCTAAATAAAGAACATTATTTCAAAATTTGAAGCAATTCGCTTTTATACATCCTGAGATACAACACATTAAAGAAAAAACTAAAAAAAATCATAAGTCAAAAACTGTCACCGATAGGACGTTGATACTCAGCAGAAATATTCTTCACCATAAGAGGTACTCACAAAAAAATACTAGAGTCTGGTTGATTTAAAGGCTGACTTACTATGAAAATCCGACTATGGCCTTTCTGTGAAACGAAATTCTATGAAACTTCTGTCTATGAAACAGTGTGCCACCGGATTTCACTGCTGAGTTCATTTGATACGCTAAGTAGATACGTTTGCTTGATCTATGGTACATATGACATCTGTGGTCGTGACGTTTATGCAATATTAGTTATCTCTTTCTAAAGCCCGATGTGCAAACTTTATCGTCGGGTACTGTAAGTTTGTGAAAGAGTAAATATTTTGTATCGCGGAATAGATAAACTGAAGGGTCCACGGAAAAAACATGTCCAGTGCTTAAAAAATCAGGGCAAATTCACACCTTATTCTGTTAAAAGTAAGGAGGTTTTTCCTTCTGTAATTTGAATTGACTAAACATGTTCTTTCCGTGGACCGTTCAAGTAATATTTTTTATTTTATAATAACCAATAAAATATTAATAGTAGGTAATGCTAAAATATAATCACGAAATATATATAGCGAAATGTCAAAAAACACTTACATTTCCCGGTTGGAGTCGAAGGAAACGTTGACATTTCCAATATATTGAGTCAGCGGTGTGCGGACAGGCGGGCACACAAGCGTTTACTCTCAATACAGCGTGTATTTTTTTATATTACCTCAATGGAGATGGTGATAGCAGTAATAATACATTTTGTGTATGTCCTATTGCCCCCGTAAGCATAAACGTAGTAACTAGTTTTAAAATGACAATGAATACAGAAAATAATTTGCAGTTGAATAAAGTAAACAATTGATTGACACTTCAAAACTAGTTACTGCGTTTTATACTTACAGAGGCAGCCTAGAATTTGACTAAGGGATCAATTGAGGTCTCGCTGAACATTCATTGATAGAAGATTGATGATTGAGAGTGGTCGTTTTCACCCGCCGCGTTTTGTACGCCGCGCGCGGCGGGCAAAAACGACAACTTACGAGCATTCCCGAACACACCATTATTCGGACGCCGCGGGCGACGGGTCGCTGTCGGCCGGTTGAAACGACCACGGCCTCAACAAAGTGGATCGCCAATCCGCTTGCCCAGCGTAGCAATTATAGGCATTTACCTCCTAATGCATCCATACGCATAGTTAAAATGAGCAGCCTACGTCCAGCAGTAGACTGAGATAGGCTGATGATGTTACAGAGTAGTGTAGGTGAAAAAAAAATTATGTTGGTTTATATACGAGTAGATTTATACTACAGTACGATACAAGTACGAAAAAAAAGAAGTTCGAGACGAGTGGAGATAAATTAAAGCACGACCGAAGGTCGCGTTAATAACTCCGCGGCAGTTCATGGTACGGCTCCTGTGAGCTTAGCCAAGTTGCCAATCGCTAACGCTAAGTAGCGTATCGTAGTTTTCCCTCTCTGTCGCTCTTTCATATTAGTGCGACAAAGACAGGTAGCTACCTTTCGTTTACTATTGACGATTAAGTGTTAGCGATTGGCAACTTGTCTAAGCATCCTGAACATTTTCGTTTGCGACTGTACCGGTTTTATTAAATTTGAGTGCTTGCTTGACGTGTTCAATAAATTATACGTAAGATATTTGGATATCCCAATATGGGCGTATTATTGTTTTACCTGCTGGTATTTTGATCCACCGAAATTAAGACGTTCCTTTAACTTGAAAGAAAATACCTAAGTACGGTGCAAATGAAATGGTAAACAGAATTATGACAAATGGCTCGGATGGCGTGTGGAACTTTTGTGTAATTTCACATTTGAAATGAGGCCAGCAGATATATATACAGGGTGTAATCGTTAAGTATATATACAGGCAGATATATATACAGGCTATAATTCCGTAAATATAGTAGATACCAGAAAACATCTAACTGATATCGAAAGTACGTTACCCAACGAGTAAAATTACACAAATAACTAATAAATCACGATGGGACCTTAGGAGGTGACGTGGATACTGTACTGTCCGATTTGTCTCTTATCAAAACTAATTTTGAAAATATTGGTTTAGAACTAAATTATAGTAAATGCGAACTCTGTATTCAAAAGACTTCCTATAGTTTGACTGTTTTAAAATCCAAATTCGATTGTCTGACTCCTGGTATAAAAATAGTAGA
The DNA here is from genome assembly GCA_025490895.1 of Thaumatotibia leucotreta. Taxonomy (NCBI): domain Eukaryota; kingdom Metazoa; phylum Arthropoda; class Insecta; order Lepidoptera; family Tortricidae; genus Thaumatotibia; species Thaumatotibia leucotreta. The sequence continues at coordinate 53,554 of JALPQI010001571.1, read as the reverse complement.
CAAATATTCACTTTGCCTCCTGGGTTCTCCTATTTTTGAAGAATCCTTTCCCGATTATATTTCTAACTCGATTTCTAAATTCCAAAATCACGCAAATCGTCTACTCGAAATTAGCCCTCATTATGCTCTTGCGATTCTTAAGTTTTGTCTTTTTGTCCCTAAATTGACATACGTGCTCCGTTGCTATCCGTTCTGGAAAAATATTAATTTATTAACACCTTTAGACGACTTAATCAAAATTACCATAGAAAAAATTCTAAATATTCAGCTAACGGAGCGTTCCTGGTCCCAAGCATCCCTCCCTATTCGGTATGGGGGTTTAGGGATACGAAAAATTTCATGTGTGGCTTCTCCTGCATTTTTGGCGTCCGTCCACAGCACGTCTGATCTCACAGGAAAGATCCTAAGGGCTCTGCCTATTAACTGTGAGACTGCGGGTTTGGAGGACGCCAAAAATGCATTCAAAATTGCTTGCCCTTCTAAAAATTTTCCCGACAACCTAAAATCACAAAGGAGCTGGGACAATGTGTATTGTGATCTAACATACAATTCTCTTCTAAACAGCTCTGCAGGTCCGGATCGTGCGAGACTTTTGGCGGTCGGAACCCGGGAAGCTGGTTACTGGCTGCATGCCCATCCTTCGGCTAGTACTGGTACTTTCCTGGATCCGGCCTCTCTTAGGCTCGCAACCGGCCTGAAACTCGGGGCCGCGGTATGTACCCCTCACTTATGCTGTTGTGGCACAGACGTGGACCGACTGGGACACCACGGACTAAGTTGTCAAAAAAGCGCAGGCCGTATATCCAGACATGCGACGCTTAACGACATAATCCGCAGGTCTCTTGCCACGATCAACGTACCTGCTCTTCTTGAGCCTACTGGTATTATTAGAGATGATGGTAAGAGACCTGATGGTGTGTCTTTGGTTCCTTGGGACGGATGTTGGTATGGGATGCTACTTGCGTAGACACCCTGGCACCGTCCCATCTTCAACGAACTACGTTTAAGGCAGCCGCTGCGGCTGAAAATGCCGAATTTTTAAAACGTAATAAATATAAGGGTCTCGGCAAAGAGTACGATTTTGTACCGTTTGGCGTAGAAACTTTAGGTTCTTGGGGCCCCAGCGCACGCAAATTGTTTGCTGAGATCGCGAAACGTCTGGTTGATGTAACTAAAGACCGAAGAGCTGGCGACTTCCTCGCACAACGCATCAGTATTGCGATACAACGAGGAAATGCCGCCAGCATCCTCGGTACAATGCCACAAGGGCCAATCTTAGATATAGGTTAGGTTAAGTAGATTAGTTAGATTTAATCTATGTACATAAATTGTAGTTTTGAAAATAAATATATTTTAAAAAATGACATAGAATAGTATTTGCTAAAAGATGTTTTACCGAAATAGTTGGTTTTGCCTTTAAACCGGCGCACTGATATGAAAGAGGAAATTCGGTCAGTTTGTACGACAAGATTTTTGTATGCCATGTTCGCCTTGTTTTGCCCACAGCACTATAAAGCGAGGACAAATGCTTCCAAAACGAATAAACCCCGAACAAAACGTGAAGGTCTACCACGAAATTTGTAAATTTCGAGTGTTGTCTCACTCACTCCAAGGCAAGCATCATTGGCATGACAGAGACCGATGCCCGAATTTTTCGATTTTCGAAATTCGGGAATGCTTTTCGGTTGACTGTTCGTAGAAGCCATGAATACTGTTCGACTAGTTGGGTTTCTGCTACAGATTATGTCAGCTAAGCCACTTTTAAAGCGTTTGGTACTATCGCCAACATTGCTAGCTATACATCAGTAGAGCTTATGCATTTTAAAAACCGTTGCACTTTAGCTTAAAAAAAATTAACACTTTATTATCGTCCGTCCCTCAGACATTAATTGATATTAAAAATCATTTATTTCGGGCAACAAGTGCCACACTGGAACAATTACCCAATTAATAATGTTAATTGGATAATTAACTAGAAGATCTTTGGCTTTTATTTCTAAACTGTCAAATGTTCAGTCAGGGGCATAAATATATATACGATTTTAAACCTTATGCTCCAGACATAAGTAAAAAAGTGTACAGATATTTTTGCCCTTGACTGTTCATTCTTAGAAATAGGCAACTATAGTAAAAGGCATCATCATCATCGTCATCATCATCATAGGCCTCTCCTATTAACCATGGATATGATATATATAATACCCACAATCGCCACGCTGGGCAAACGGATTGGCGATCGCAGTAATGTGTCCACTATGATGACGCTGCTGCTCATCAATCTTTTATCAAATAATGGTAAGTGACACTTCAATCCCTTAGTCGACTCTTACGACACGCAGGAGGGAGTTGGGGTGGTGACAAATGTAATCTTACTGCCGTCACCGCAGGGTCATTGTCACATTGTCAGTCCAAAAAATAAAAGTTTTCTACTCGGTGGTCAAAAGTTAACAGCTTCTATAAATCTATGTGACAATTTTATTACATATGGCTGTAGACCGACGAACCTAGTTGTCCCAAAATTAGTACAAAAGTTTAGGTATATCCACCGAAAAGATAACCTAAATGTCACAACCAAATACAACAGCAGCTTTTCTTAACTGGCAAGGGCAAACTGCGAACTCTTACTCACGGCAAAAAAAATTGTAAAAGTAAAAGATCTTTATTATTTTAAGCTGCGTTCCAAACGTTAAAATTAGCATAGAAACGGTAACCCGCGTTAATTCTGGCTTCCCGTGCCGATTGCGTTCGGAATCTTTCGGGGCTAGTTTATTCCTCAACGCGTCTAAAACACACTCGATTCTGAACCTTACTCCACGGATATAAAGATGTCCAAATTCCACAACGAAAGTCAGGTCTAGTTTATGCGGTCTAAAACACATGTGATTCTAAACCTTACGCTAAGGACATACGATGCACAAATTCCACACAACTTTTTAGGTTCAGTTTATTTGGTGCGTCGAAGAAACATACGATTTTGAACCGTACTCCATGGACATGGAAAAATAACTTTTTTGAGAGGCCGAGAATGTTCAATAAAGGGAAGATGTGGTATTTAGATACACCTACATAGTTTTCTTTTGTTTTACTTCACTTAGTAAATGTGTATCAAATTTTGAATTTAGGGGCAGTATTTTTATTTTACTAAAACAAATTATATCAAGTTTTTGTAAGCATTATTCAATTCAATATCGCTCATCTTCTTTCCGATACTAAAAAAACCGGCCTAAAGCATGTCGAGCCATGCTCAGTGTATGGTTCCTTAGGTAGTTATTCAAAAACGGCGGGGCCGATTATAGTTTTATTATAAAGTATTGTATAAGCGTGGGCTTTCATGATTTTTTGGACCCATGGACCACAGGGGGATACATTTCTGGAGCGCTTATCTCCGAGAATATTGAGTTTAGAAAGAAACTTTCTTTAAAGACCATTATTCTTTTTAAAATACCTATTCAACGATACCCCACACTGTAGGATCAGGTGGTACAATTTTTTTTAATATTTTATTCTACCATTTTGCCGGCGTGATTAATATGTGTATACCTACTTGTACCAAATTGCAGATTTCTAGTACTAAGCTAAGCTAGCTTCGGCCGCTAAGCTAGCTTCGGATAGACTGAACGGCGGACAGGCGTACATGGCGAATATAAGGGTTGTTTACAACGGAACCCTAAAATTCTTGTTTTTATGTGACGAAGGTAGACAACTGAGCTCTGAGGTGGGCTGACCCACCTGATGGAAAACAGGAACTGAGGTCCATGGACATACCGATCAGAAAATGGCCTATGCGCTGCCTACCCTGAGGACTTAGATGGATTGCCTGTATCTATGCCAGTAATTACACCGCTATCTTATCCCCAAACCGAAACACAGCAGTGCAAACACTGCTATTTAGCGGCAGGTTTACGGGTAAGACGGTGGTAGCGATCCGGGCGGACCCTGCACGAGGTCCTATCACCACCTAATTCGGTTAAAATACGTGTTTTCGTCTTAAAACGTTTTCCAGACAAACAAATCCCCCCGCTATTATCCGTCTATCGGCAGAAATCAATCAACTTGCTCCTAAAGATTACCTAATGGACAAGGGAATTTGACAAAATATTTCATGGAATTTTATCGCGTGATTAATGGACAAAATTATTAATTTCATAATACGGTGATTTGCGTGAAAGTATACCAAGGCCGCTGTCCCGAAAAGGAGCTTACGCGAAATAGGTTTTTGTAGATTCCGATAATATTGAGGACAGTTTATGTAAGATGAAATTACTTTTTGTAAGAGATTAGTAGATGCTGTGTGGTGGCGGCAGTAAGAATACATTTGTTACCACCCCAACTCCTCCTGCGGGTATCGTAAGACTCGACTAAGGGATTGAAGTGTTACTGACCATTATTTGATAAAAGATTGATGATGAGCAGCAGCGTCATCATAGTGGACACATTACTGCGATCGCCAATCCGCTTGTCAAGCGTGGCGATTATGGGCATTTACCTCCTAATACTGATGACGTGAAGAGATTAGTATTTAAATATTAGATGTCATATACCAAAGACAAAATTTGGGTCAAAATTTTTTTCGTTGTCCTGTTCCATACCACTCTGTCACGCTTGTAGTTGATGTTTTGACTCAGTCTATAAAAAAATACGGTGCACTTGTATTTCTTTTTCACGTTAGATTTTAATAGATCAGAAATTGAAAACAAAACATCATCTCATACAAAAATCACCTGCGTCACGTTTTTTAGGGACACTAAATAAGACAACGAAAATAATTTTGACCCATTTACCAACGCCGGAGGTGGGATTTGAACTTGAACCCACGTCCTCAGCTTTCGCGGCTTATGCCTAAACCACTCGGCCACTCCAGCTTAGTGGAAACCGGTCGAATTTCTCGTGTATATGCAATCGGTATTCGTTTCTTTTAAGATACTGTGTTACTTAGAAGAATTATTTGTTTAGTTGCATATATTATGCTCTCGATTGGCATCATAAAAACAGAGTTTATTTTTTCATATTTGAGTTGGCTCTATTCCCAGAAGAGGCAAGTAATTTTGAAGAAATCTTTAAATGCAGAATTAGTAACATTTACTAGTAAAAATATCATAGTCTTATTTCTGCGAAATCCTATCTACGATATTTAAGGTGCTGTAAAACCACCCTGTGTTTGTCTGATCTTCTAACTATCGGATCCTGTGAAGCCAAATAGTGTGTTCACATCGCCGTCCGGTTTTATCACATCATCCAAAGCATCAAAGCATAAAGCATCAAAATGGGTTCCACTCAGCATAGGTATGCCAATAACTAAAGGGCTTTAGTTATGGCGCTGGTTTTCAGGGCAACCAGAAATATTATCATCCGATCCTACAAAGCCATTTTTGAACCAAGCTCGTGTGAATGCAAGCATTGAAATACTATTGCCACTAAACCAGATCCGGCATTATCGGACCTATTTGTAGTCGCAAAATCAGATGACACATTTTACAGGAACCATTTTTTGCCGGATTCTGCGAGCAGACGCCAGTGAGAACGCCTGCATTAAAATACTGTTGCGAATAAATCGAATCCTACAAAAAACAGTTATCGGATGTCTCCGTGTGAACGGGCTCTTAGGTGGTTTTACGGTAAAGTACCTTCATGTCCCATATTTTCAGGACGTCCTGTATACCGGCCACACTATTTCACCCAACACTACTATAGTAAATATAGTCTCATTATAGCACAATGCTCAATCTCGGAAAAACCGAATGTTCCGGACACAATAATTACGGCGCCACGGTTCCATTGTCCGCGGAACTCTAATTTATGAATGAATGGGACCCCTTATAATATGCTCATTATGTAGGGTTGCGACTACTCGCTTTTGTTTTCCTGTAGTTTATGTTTTTATCGATGTGTTTGTATATATGCCGAAGCGCTTGTGGCCTAGCGGTAAAACGTACGGCTGCTACGCAGCGGTCGTGGATTCAATCCCCGGCTCGTACGTTTTTCAAAACACGTATGTACGAAATATGATTTCATACTCGCAAGTGCTTTAGGCTAGATTCAACGGAGTATATTTTTTCTTGTATACCGTAATCAAGATTTTCTGGAACATCGTAGTGATAATAACTTTGTGTAGTACCGTTCACACGCATTCTCGAATACGGAATGCGGGATTCGTCTGAAAGTTATTATTCAAAGTCACTACGTCGCTCGAGAAAATCTCGAATACAGTATACGGGAAAAATGTGTATCTACCTTACTAGGAAACCTGCATACACCTGCGAAGAAATTAAGGGTGTATGTGAAGTCCCCAACAAGTACAGGGCCAGCATTGGGACCACGCAAAAATAGGCACGTTTGCTGCCGAGTTGCGGATACCCGAAAAAAAAATTTTTCTAGTTTGTAAAATACTTTTTTTTACGTAGTGATGCATTTTTTCGGATTTCACCAAAACGCTTATAACATTTGTTGCTTCTTTTAGACTCAGGAATATGCTGTTAAAATTCTTCCCTTTCCTCATGGGCACCTTGTATAAGCCTTAGGTGGCTTAGGTAATTGAGTTTAACTACCGTATGACTTATGTGAATTTGTTTAAAATTTACCCATGGCTATTATTTCAAATGCACATCCCTAACCCATCCTTTCTCGCGCCCGTGCGCAATCCGATGCATTACCTGAGACGCCTCTAATGTAACCTTTGTTAAAGTGTTCACTCCATTGTATAGGACACTCAATTTAAATGCGTATTAGGCTTTCAAAGGGTGTAATGGGTACGTATGTAATTGGGTTTGGGTCTTAATGAAATTTTATGGGACAGATAAAAACTAGGGATCGTTTCTGTTTCGGGCCTCGGGGACAAATGTTCCGGAAATAAATGGATTCGGCGATTGTTTTCAATGGGTTTGTGTATGTTTGTTTGTGTATTAACCTATTTCTTGATATCGAAAGCGTAGCTTGTTTTGAGATCATTATTTCTTGAAATGATTCGGGCGTAAGTGTCTCGTATGGGTTATATGATCCTATGTCCCTAAAATAGATTAAATATGTCTCGCATGCTTTCTGTATACTTTCAATAGGATGAATTACAATTCGGCATGGTTTTAGCCGTGTGGTGACGGCAGTAAGAATACATGTGTCACCACCCCAACTCCTCCTGCGGGTGTCGCAAGAGCCGACTAAGGGATTCGATAAATTGTCGGTATTTTATTATAATTATTATGTGGATCTCATTGTTATATATGAGTATGTTAAAATGATTTAAAACAATATTTATCCTGTAAAATATTATTGAGCACTCCGTGTAGTACGGACAAACTGTACATCATTTTACCGTAAACTCGCAAAACAAATAGTATCGCTGCATTTTGGTATGTTGTTTAGATACCATAGGGCAGTATAAAACCACATTTTGAAAGCAAAAAAAAGTTGTGCTAGCTGCGTAGTACGTGAAAAACACTGAAATTTACGATCATTCTTTAGACTCGGATTTTTATTAAAAAATTTATAAATTTCCTACAAGTTGAGCTAACATGCCTTACCGTAGGTCTTATAGTTTCAGAGATTCGAGACTTCAAAAAGTACTCAAGTAAATTTCACAGTTTTAGTAATAGTACGTGTATACGAGTACGTACTACGTAGCTAGCACAGCTTTTTTTTGCTTGCAAAATGTGGTTTTAAAGTACCCCAGTACGATGTCTAAACAACATACCAAAAAACAACTATACTGCATGCTTTGCGAGTTTAATGTAAAGTTTGATCGTACTAACAGTGCCGAAATATCAGGTGCTCAATAATCCATGGTAAATAACACGTTTTCAATCATATTAATAAAGTAAATGATGAATACTTATGAACAAACAACAGTTATAAATTTAATACTGATCATTATGATGTTAAATTATATAAGAAACATTTTCGGAGTTCCAATATTCGAATTGCAATTTTATATGAACTTTGGAGCACACGACCATTTTAGCTAAAAAAAAACTACTTAGACCCAAGCATTAAAATATTTGACAAAGCTTCTGTATTTGTTCCATACCTCTCAGCAGCGGTATGCCGTGCCAGGACGGAATAAGTTATAAAACAAGCCAGATATACGTCCGAAACGTCCAGCGCAGCGTATAAATTATCTTTATGTTTCCTGCCGCGATACACTGTTGTCTAAACAAATATACCAAGGCTTAGGATCCCAGGGTTGCCAACTTAGGGATTTTACCTCTAAATCTAGGGGATAAATGAGCACCGTGGGGTTTTTTCAGGGTTTAAAATGTTTAGGGGTGTATACAGTGTGTAAATCTAATACGGGCGATCAATTAAACCAGGCATGGGATTCATTAGTGTAATCATGGATTACAAGGTTTTTTTAAAGTTACTCTCAATTTAGACCCCACAGAGTTTTTTTAAGATTATCGGAGCAGCAATGTAGGTACGAACATTTGTTATTGTGGATATGGCAGTTATGTCATCTGCTTTTGAAATTAGCTGTCAACGAGTGCTTAACTCGCGTATGTTGCTCTACATTGCGCGCCGAATTATTTTGTATGGAAAATTTAGTTGCTCTTATTTTAAGTAAAAGTTATTTGAATGTACTTATTATGTCGTTAACTAACACCCGTTAAGAGCTTTGCCCGTATTAGACTTACACCCTGTATACAGTGCAATAGCAGTTAGAAAACCCTTCGAAACACACGAAGGTAATACTGTTGTCCTGTTTTATCGTGTGTCGCCGTTGTGGCCCTAACCTTTCGTCTCTTTCTTGGATCCGAAGGGTTTTCTAAATCCAAACGGAGTGTACCGTATTTGGCAGTGTGGTGACGGTAGTGGGAATACATTTATCACCACCCGAAGAGCCAACTAAAGGTTTGAAGTGTCACTGACCATTATTTTATACAAGACTGATGATGGGCAACAGCGTCATCAATGTCATCATAGTGCACATATACCTGCGACCGCCAATTCGCTTGCCCAGCGTGGCTATTATAGGCATTGTCCTCCTAATGCGTCTATTGATTGCGATAGGCTGAGGATGATACCATGTTTATTCTTTCCGTGTTTATTGTGATACCATGTTTATTTTTTTTTTTTTTATACCACGTCGGTGGCAAACAAGCATACGGCCCGCCTGATGGAAAGCAGTCACCGTAGCCTATGGGCGCCTGCAACCTCAGGGTGTCACATGCGCGTTGCCGACCCAATAAAAATAACGTTGGCACAACAAATTGGCTCCACTCCACCTGATCGTAAGTGAAAAGTAGAGCCCAAATCGCGGCGGCAACGAACAGGAGACAATCAGTAACCTGTTAGTTGCCACCGCCTTGCTGGCCCGCTAGATGCTGGTAAATACACCGGCTGACCCCGAAACACGGCAAACACGAAGGTAAGTCATTTCACGGGCGTTTACACCGAATGTACGGTGGTAGCCAACCAGGCGGGTACTAGTAAAAATACCCTACCACCGGCTGAGAAGCTGGATACTCAGTATTTCCCTTAGTCGACTCCTACGACACCCACGGGAAGAGAGGGGCGGTGATTTTTGTATTCTTACTCCGTCACCGCACGGATATTATTTCCTTTGCGAAAATCATAAAACTTTGCTACTTTAGAGTGACGCAGTGACAGAGACAGAGGTACCTACTATACAAATTTCAAAGTTTGCAGTAGGCCCTGATACCCTTAAAAAACCACCTCTTCCTCCATCCTCCTCCTCCTCTTGACCCTTAAAAAATCATTTTATTATTTCGGGGATTTTTCAAAGAAATACCTTAGTTTTAAGGGGTTTTAGCTTACGCTTTAGGGTTAAATATTTGGAGTTGGTAACCCTGGGATCGCCGTTGCGAGCTAGATTTGTGTTTTTAGGCCTTTCGGAGTACATGTATGAGGATTCATGAATAAACTAAACATACATACCTATACCATTCGTAAGGAGAATCCAAAAAAAACTATTTACATTCGATTGGAGGAATTACAATTCGGGAAAGTCTTGATGAAATGAATTTTAAAATTGTGTTATTTTATAACCAAGCACGTTAAAACGTAATAAATATAAGGGCCTCGGCAAACAGTACGATTTTGTACCGTTTGGCGTAGAAACTTTAGGTTCATGGGGCCCCAGCGCACGCAAATTCTTTGCTGAGATCGCAAAACGTCTGGTTGAAGTAACTAAAGACTGAAGAGCTGACGACTTCCTCGCACAACGCACCAGTATTGCGATACAGCGAGGAAATGCCGCCAGCATCCTCGGTACAATGCCACAAGGGCCAATCTTAAATATAGGTTAGGTTAAGTAGATTAGTTAGATTTAATCTATGTACATCAATTGTAGCTTTGAGAACGTTTAGAATACAATCTTAGTTTTATAACCAACTTAAAACCTTAAACCTTGAGTTCACATACATTTTTAGTTAAACTTATTGATATTTATTAGTATTAACATAAAAATATATCTGCGAACGCGTTTCGCGGTATGTGTCAAAGAAGTCAAATAACATGGAAAGTTTGTTTAAATTGTTTTAGACTCTACAGGATGATTATACTATTATATCCGCCATATAAATGCTTTAGCCACATGTCGCGTACACAGCTACTGAACTATGTATGATATTCAGTCGCTCATAACCATTTGGCGAACTATGAATTTCTATCAAGGCTCCCCGGACGCCAGACTTTGCTTGTTATAGCCATGTTTTTTTAACACGCTTTTACTAGCTTCACTTGCAACTAACTATGTATACGTATAAGAAACTGTTGGAATATTAATTTGACCCACTTCCCGATCTTCGATTAGAATGAAATTTTGCACACGCTCTGAGTTCTGATGACAATACACATGACAATGACTAACTACGAAATCCAATATGGCGGCTTCACCAAAATGGCAGACTGGCTGTTTGAGATGCACCCCCATGGGTTATGGGTATCAAATGAATGGATTTGCTATCAGGAATGAAAAAGCGTGTTTTTAGTTTTTTTTTCTACTCCCGTACTTTTATTTGTCATTTACAGGGTTGTGAACACACCTTTAAGCCCCTACCTTACAGATGTCAAGATAAGTCTACATTGTCTATTCCCTATAAACGCATGCGGGCATTACACGCAATGCGTTTTTGGATTTTAAGACACCTCGTGTATAGTATACAAGACGTAATGAAATACGTTACATGGCTGCACACTTAATTTTAAATGTCATTTCTGATGAATAGTAAATCATAGAGGAGCCGTCATTTTTAATTATAACGTTTCCCGCCCGTCCTTGATGACAAATTTGTCAGCCTCCGTAGCCTAGTTGGTAGTGACCCTGCCTACGAAGCTGGTGGTTCCGGGTTCGAATCCCGGCGAGGGCATTATTTGTGTATTTATTTATCACAAATATTTGTTCCTTGGTCATGGCTGTCTATGTATTCATGTATCTATCTATTATACATATATATCGTCACCTGGTACCCACATCACAAGCCTTATTGAGCTTACCGTGGGACTAGGTCGATTTGTGTAAAATGTCCCAAGATATTTATTTATTTAATAAAATTGTGTTTGTTTAAGAATATTTCGAATATTTGAAAATAAGTGTGTGGTCATAAAAAAAGTATTGTATGCAACATTGTTTAACTGAGTCAAAACATGCTCGTCGAGTCTTTAATAACAATTTTCGGCTTCGCCTCAAATTGTTACCCACGCCACTCACCTTTCTGACCTCTCTTAAACAAGGGTTGCATAAAATACTATAATGCAACACTTGTGAATCTTAAAATGTAAGCATAGTTAAGTATTATCGGGAATCATCATCAGTCTATATCAATCTATCGCTGGACAATAAAGGCCTCTCCTATTACCTATGCATATGGACATTCTAGGAGGTAATGCCTACAATCGCCACGCTTGGCAAGCGGGTTGGCGATCGCAGTAATGTGTCCACTATGATGACGCTGCTGCCCATCATTAATATGACACTTACTTTGTGCTATATTCAGCTAAGTTTCATAACATCGTCCTATAATATGGCGAAATGGCAGACTTTGGAATACTAAATTCAAGAATTTTGCCGGTATTTGAATTTATAACGTAGAAATGTGAGACGCTTAGCATATTTCGAACATTTCAAAGACCTCGTGATGTTTTGGAAGAAATACCCGCTGAAGAGTTTAGGCAATGTTTTTATACGTGTCCCCCTTACTTCAATTTTTTCGACTGCGAGGTACTTACATATAATATTATAAAAAAAATAAACTGTTTATTTAACACAAAGGTACATTTATATTTTTTAGGTACACAAAACTCTAATCGAATAAAAATAATTATTTAGATTTTAGGCGAGTTAGGTCTTACTAAATGGTATTTATTTATTTAATTACAGTGATTCACTTAATGTTTACTTCAACAATAATCAAATCAGTGTGCTTGCAGTATTTTCTATGAAACTTTATACCCGACCCGTATTCTTTAGCCGAGAGTGTATTAATTCATATAAATAAATAAATATCTTTGCCGTGTGGTGACGGCAGTAAGAATACATTTGTCACCACCCTAACTCCTCCTGCGGGTGTCGTAAGAGTCGACTAAGGGATTGAAGTGTCACTGACCATTCTACAAGATTGATGATGGGCACCAGCGTCATCATAGTGAACAGTTGGACACATTACTGCGATCGCCAAGCCGCTTGCCCAGCGTGGCGATTATGGGCATTTACCTCCTAATGCGTCTATACGCATAGTTAATAGGAGAGGCCTACGTCCAGCAGTGGACTAACATTGGCTGATGATGATATGATGATAATGATGAAATAAATATCTTGGGATATTTTACACAAATCGATCAAGTCCCAGGATAAGGTCAATTAAGGCTTGTGATAGTTGTTATGTGGGTACCAAGCGACGATATCTATAATAGATAGAAACAAATAGGTACTTATTAAATACATACTCAGCCATGACCAAGAAACAATGCGATAAATAAATACACTAATAGGACCTCGCGCAGGGTCCGCCCGGATAGCTACCACCGTCTTACTCATTAACCTGCCGCAAAATAGCAGTGTTTGCACTGCTGTGTTTCAGTTTGGCGGTAAGATAGCCGTTGTAATTTTTTTTTTTTTTTCATACCACGTCGGTGGCAAACAAGCATACGGCCCGCCTGATGGAAAGCAGTCACCGTAGCCTATGGGCGCTTGCAACCCCAGGGGTGTCACATGCGCGTTGCCGACCCAATAAGAACTTGTACACTCCTCTTTTGAAGAACCCCATACTGTAGTCCAACGGGAAAACCTCGGCAGGGAGCTCATTCCACAGACGGACCGTCCGCGGGAGGAAGTTCCTCTGAAACCGCACGGTGCGCGACCATTTAGGTTGCAAGTTGTGAGGATGAGCGCCCAGTCGGTGGCGAGCGGTGCGATGATGAAAAGTGGACTTTGGCATCATGTCGAACAGTTCTTCAGAGCACAACCCATTGTACAGACGATAGAACACACATAAGGAGGCGAAGTCTCTCCTTAGACTTAAGGGTTCAATACCGCCTGTGAGTCTGGGATCGTCGACTATTCGGACAGCTCGTCTCTGAACCGAGTCAAAGGGTGCAAGCTGGTATACAGGTGCTCCTGCCCAGAGGTGACAGCAATACTCCATATGGGGTCTGACTTGCGACTTATATAACAGAAGTCTTTGCCCCGGAGTAAAGTATCCCCTCGCTTTATTGAGCACCCCGAGCTTTTTGGATGCCAGCGTAGCTTTTCCCTCTAGGTGACATCGGAATTGGACGTCGTTGGAAATGTCGACTCCGAGGATCCCAATACTCCCTGACATGGTAAGAGCTGTGTCTTGGAACTTTGGAGCCACAGTAAATGGGGTTTTTTTAGCGGTAAACGCGCAAACTTGTGTCTTTGTGGGGTTGAACCTGACTAGGTTATCCCGACCCCATAACGAGACTCTAGATAAAGTGTTCTCGATGTCAGACACAAGTTTTCCGCGACTTTCCAGTACCACAGAGCGAGGGATATTAGCACGGCCTGTGTAAAAAGTATCCCCAGTACTGTCATCCGCATAGCAATGGAGGTCGCCGATAGACAACATGTCATTGATATGCAGAAGGAACAGCGTTGGGGATAGCACAGAGCCTTGCGGGACGCCAGCGTTTATGTCCATGCTATCAGAGCAGCTACCGTCTACTACGGCATGAATGCGTCTGCCGGACAAAAAGCTAGCAATCCATCTGCATAATCCCTCGGGCAGTCCATAAGATGGCAACTTCGACAAAAGGCCCCTATGCCAGACCCGATCGAACGCCTTCGCTATATCTAGGCTGACTGCCAAAGCCTCGCCTTGACTCTCAATGGCTGATTCCCAGCGGTGAGTGAGGTACACTAGAAGATCACCGGTAGAGCGACCGTGGTGAAAGCCATACTGGCGGTCGCTTATAAGATCGTGTTCTTCTAGGTAACCAAGGAGCTTAGCGTTAACTATACGCTCCATGACCTTAGAGAGAAGGGAGGTGATAGCGATAGGCCTATAATTCGATGGATCCGATCTGTCACCCTTTTTTGGAACAGGGTGCACAAGGGCCGTCTTCCACGAAGATGGAACTTCCCGTTTGATACTGGAAAGAGCGAAGAGACGCGTTAACACAGGACACAACTCAGGAGCACAACGTTTAAGCACCACTGCAGGTATGCCATCTGGCCCGCTCGACTTGTGAACGTTTAACGACAGCAACTCCCGCCGAACATCTTTCTGGGAGATGCGAATTTCTGGCATGGAGTGTGCGCACCGCGGGATGGTAGGCGGTATAATGCTGCCGTCATCGCTCACAGTCGAGTTCGAGGCAAAAAGAGCACCTAGAAGATCGGCTTTCTCTTTTGCACTATGGACCAGATTACCGTCAGCATTTCGCAGTGGTGGCAGGGACGACCGACAAAAGTTTCCCTCGGCAGCTTTGGCAAGTGACCAGAAGGCCCTACTCCCGGAAGGGTGGCCTGCAAGCTTCTCGCCAAATCTGCCGACAAAATCAAATTTTGCTCTGGCAACAGCTCTTTTGCAGGACCTCGAGGCAGCATTCAGTCTGCGTTTCGCATCAGAGACGTTCGGATCCTTATCAGTTACGGCCTTGGTCCAAGCCCTGTAAGCAGCCTGCTTTTGAACCGCAGCTTCTTTACAGGGCCGGTTAAACCAAGGTCGCTTCTTTGCTCCTGTAGCGATTAGTGAGTTGGGAATGAAACAGTCCATTCCCAGCTGTATCGTCTCGGCGACATTAGTCGCACAGGAGTCAGGATCATCCGATGCGAAACAGAGCTGCCTCCAAGGGTACGAAGCGTAGAATTCACGCAATCCGTCCCAATCTGCTGACCCGTACTGCCAAACGCGACGAGTAGTAGTAGGTCGCGGTGGTTCTCGCTGCGCGCAAGGCGAATTTGTCCGGATAAGGCAGTGATCGGACGAGCCGAGAGGTGCATTTACTGCGATGGTGTATCCGTCCGGATGCGTGGTCAACAGAAGGTCAAGCAAGGAGCTCGTATGGTCCTCGATATCTGGTATTCTCGTGGGAGAACGTACCAGTTGTGAGAGCCCATAGGCCAGAGAAAATTCGTGAGCAGACCTTCCCGCAAAGTCGGTGGACCGGGAGCCCAGCCACTCAACGTGGTGGGCATTAAAGTCCCCCAAAATCACCAGCTCCGCGGATGGGTACTGCTCAAGCACTCTGTCGGATGTCGACTGTATGTGCTCGAAGAGTCGGGTTGTCTCTGTGTTGCCACTGTGAGACCTGTAAAGGCACGCGTAGACTCTGGTGTGGCCGCCGTAGTCCACACGCACCCACAAAACTGACAGGTCCCTGTCTTCAAAGGCAAGAAGACGACGACAGCATACATCATGCCGGGCGTACATACATACACCGGCGTGTCTCACGAACTTATGTTCGAGTGTATAGTCGGGGTACAATAGGTACGATATATCCGCCGGGCAGGATATTTGCGTCTCCGTGAGGAAAAGTATGGTCGGCTGCGCAGTTTCCAGGTGGCAGTGGACTGCGTTTAGGTTAGAGTGGATACCCCTGATGTTGCAGTAGTCCACTTGTGTGGATGGAGATGCCGCTGATAGTCCAAACTTTTTCTGTTTTCGCGCCATTATAGTGGGTGTACTTAATCCTAAGAAGGGTTCGGAGTGCCGACGACTCAAGGGACAAACAAACGGAACAAATCTGGCAGGGAACAGCGCAGGTAGTGCGGTCTGCAGGCACGGCGTACGGAAGGGCCCCCGGTCCCCCCCTGTGGCAGCGGCCGGGTCCACTCCGGTCTCCTCCTCCGGCACGGCCACTACTCCAGGGATTTTGCGCAGGTTGGCGGTTCAGCCTCCCAAGGCGGAGATTACGTGGTTCCTGGGTTCGGGAACCCTACTGACCTACGGGCGGCCAGCGGTCAGCCGTTTCACCGGGTCTCCCTGATAGCCGCACCTGCATGCCGCGCCAACACAGGCCGAAGCCAGTATTGTCAGTTCCGTAGGTCCCCCCGTCGGCAGCACTCCGCACCCTCGTTGAGCCTGGCTACCTTACTCACCAGCAGGAACACAACACTATGTGTAGGGGATAGTGTTATTTGGCTGCGGTTTTCTGTAAGGCGGAGGTACTTCCCCAGTTGGGCTCTGCTCTAGATAAGAGCGAGATGGCATCCGCTGTGCTGTGCCCTACCACACAAAGCGGGATGTCATTCGCTATGCCCTACCTCAACCGAAATTACTGGCATAGACAGAGGCAATCCATCTAAGTCCTCAGGGTAGGCAGCGCATAGGCGATTTTTTGATCACTATGTCCATGAGCCTCAGTTCCTGCTTTCCATCAGGTGGTATGAGAGCGCAGTTGTCTACCTTCATCTATTAAAAACAAAAAAAGCTGTCGTTGGGATTTGAACCCGGAGCCTCCATCTTCGTAGGCAGGATCACTACCAACTTTACTAGGCTACGGAGGCTGACATTACGAGTATTAAATAATGCTGATAGAAAATGCCCAAAGGCGTTAAGTCCGCCATTTATACTCTTTTGTATGTGCAATATTGTGCAATAAAGTTGAAAATAATAATAAATTTTACATTTTATACACCATACAGTTACTTAAAATGTATCATTTTTAGAGTCCCAGGTTTTTGTGCCTAGACATCTAGGTATTAAGGTCAACTTAGAATGTAGTACTTCCTGCCTTAAGTAAATGAAATAATTAGATAAAAATATTCGCAATATTATCGTCAATTTTTTGCGAATGCGAATATTTTAAAACATGCCAATATTCGCGAATGCGAGTATTCGTTACATCGCTAGTAGATACTCCACTGGGGCTTACATATTAATGCATCCTTCAATATTCATCCTCAAGATTTTATCTGCCATACAAAGTAAAAAGTAATAAAATATCGCTGCAACAGATAATTTATTATGATGATAAAACTACATTGTTAGTGCTACGATACAAGTGCTACGACGTAGCGCGTAGCCCCGTACGTAGCACTAACTTTGTTAATTACACAAAATCAACACACATTTTTACACAAATACACATATTTTTTTGATTTTAACAGTAAAAATAAATATTTTACAATTATTAACGTGAGACTGAAACACGTTAAAATATTATGGAACCGGGTTATTCACGTATTTAAGTCGGTGATTGCTCGACATGTTTCGACCAATTAAGAGGGTCCTCGTCCGGAGAAGGACTCATCGACTTAAATACGTGAGTAACCCGGTTCGATAATATTTTAATACAAAAAGAAATATTATAAATAAATTGTCCTTGTTCGAAACGTCGGAATGAAGTTAAAATTAGTTAATATACGCGAGTTTATCCGTTTTCATAGTTTTATTTCTTTTGTGATGTGGTTAAAAAAGTCGCGATTTGCTAACTTAATCATCATCATCATCATCATCATCATCATATCAGCCGAAAGACGTCCACTGCTGAACATAGGCCTCCCCCAAAGATTGCCACAATGACCGGTCCTGCGCCACCCGCATCCAGCGGACTCCTGCGACCTTCACCAGGTCATCGGCTAACTTAATAATGAACTTTATTTTTTTTTTGTAATTGTCATTTTACTGTACAGTCGACAAAAGAGCGCCCTTTACAGGCCCCGCACACTAACAAGTTATCTCAGACGCACGACACACACTGCGAAGAAGTCCTGTGCTAGTGTGCGTGATAGTTCAAATTTAAGAGCTTGTATTTTCTACCTTATCATAATTATCATAAAATTTACTTTACAAAATAATACAGATTTTAGAAATATGTTCGCACTGTAAGACCATAATACATTGATTCAAGATTCAATTTCGCCTAAAGTCAAAAAAATATGTCGCCTTATTTTATAAAAGGTTATTGTCTAGTTTCACGATAGTTACAACTTTGTGTCATTAGTATTAAGGTTCAAAGTTAATTATATTTAATATCGTAGGCTATCATTCAAATTCTTTGACGCCAATTACCTTTAGACAATCATCATCATGATGATGATGATGATGATTGTCTAGTTTCACGATAGTTACAACTTTGTGTCATTAGTATTAAGGTTCAAAGTTAATTATATTTAATATCGTAGGCTATCATTCAAATTCTTTGACGCCAATTACCTTTACTTGAATGAGGTGGATATTTTATTAATCTACCCGCAATATATACATATCGTTATAACAATATTGTGGGTAATGGGTATGGCATTAAATTTCATTTCATTGCTAACCGACCTTCGTTGCAAGCATTGTTCATTTTACTTTCTTTTTACCTATTGATTTTGATTGTTTTGTATTAATATGGAGAATACGCGTATTTCGGATTGAAGTAGGCCAAAATTATTATTATATATTATTATTCATAAACAGAACGTTTCGTTAAGTGAAATCGCACGAAGATGAATGATATCAGTAAGTAATACTCTTAGATAGCTACTTATTAAAAGAAACGCATGGTTTTTGTGTGAATAAGTAATTTCAATTAAAAATATAATCATTTACCTATTATTTATCTAGTACGAGTATATTGACACGTTTGACGTTCAGTTAATTACGAAACATGTTAATCTTATACTAAATTTACTTTGCAGAGACCAACAGTGCAACTATGGGCTGTGGGTTCGCCGGTTTGCTGAGACGGGAAATGTGAAATCAGAGCATTTCGGCCCGAATCTTGGAGCGTATACTGACGCGTCTATGCTTCATCAGGACGTTGTTGCGTCACATTCAAACGACCCGTTTCTCAGCACCCGTGTGACAGCAGCCAGGCATGATGTGATCTTGCAGACCGTGCGGAACCACTCAAGTGCGGCTGGATAAAGATGTCGAAGACCCGCGAAAAAAATTGCGCTGACAAGGGACCACATAGATAACAGACTGCGATTTGCAATGAAATATCTAGACTTTGATTGGTGTAATAACGTAGTGATATTTACCTACTGACGAAAAATCGTTTAAGTCGGATAAAGACGGCCGTAAAATTTTGTGGAGAA
This sequence comes from Thaumatotibia leucotreta, assembly GCA_025490895.1. Classification (NCBI taxonomy): domain Eukaryota; kingdom Metazoa; phylum Arthropoda; class Insecta; order Lepidoptera; family Tortricidae; genus Thaumatotibia; species Thaumatotibia leucotreta. The sequence goes on along the minus strand of JALPQI010001571.1, from coordinate 34,113 downwards.
AAAAGGTGAGCGTTATTGTGAAAAAAACTTTTTAGCGTGTACGGCTAGTGGTAGTTTGACTCTAGGGTATTGGGGCTGGATGTCATCGATGGGGCCCGGGGAGCTGGTGCAAGTTGGAAGTCGCAATAATAGTAAAATGTAACTTTATAAAATGCGACCCAGGTCGTGTTATGTTGTGACTAGTATCCAAATTGTTCAATTGATTACTTTATTTTTACTTTGATTTGTTAGATCAAGTGAACGTGGGCTAATTTTGTAACCGAAAATATAGATAGTTTGAATTAAAAAAAAAATACAAAGATTGTCTTCATAACATTCAAAACAGTTGATTTCACTATAAAACATAAAACTGGTGACATAGCTAATGCATGTTTGTTATTTACATAACGTTCGTATGATTTACAGTAAAATTGAAATAATCTAGCACTGCCTTATTATATTATCTCGCCGGATTACACGATCAGAAAATATAAATATTAAAACAATTTATTGAATTAGTCAACCTTTGAATTTTTAATAGGTTTTTACTTACATTTTTTTACTTAACAGATATTTAAAATGCCTAATCATTCTACCATAATATTTTGCCTAACATACAGTCAAATATAGGTATATAAAATTGAACATCGTAAATCTAGATCTAATTAATGTTTTTGATTTGTATTATGTGATGTGTATCTGTATCTTTTTTTCAATAGTGTAATTTTAGTTTCATGACGCATTGGTGTTGTGCTGTAATGTCATGCCACTTTTGTTTTAATAAATAAATAAAACATTATTATTATGTAAAATTGTATGAGAAAAAAGATTTTGATATGTTTGAAACGTTCCTGACATAACTTTAAATCATTTGATAGTCAACTAGTTAATGGGCAATCCAATGTGTTTAATGATGTTATTGCTGATGAAGTTAGTTACTAACTAACTGACAAAGCATGCTTATTCATTTGACCATTGATAAGCTCAAAAATATATTTTTTTTAAATTTTTATTTTATTTATTACTTTCCTACTTTTTCTATCATTTGCTGAGAGACGAATGTCGAACATCTCATATCCGGTAATTTCTCTTGGTGGCAAAGTTTTAATGTTTATTTTACTAAATATGCAATTACAGCATTTTAAAATATTAAAAGCTGTAATTTTATTGCTCTAGAATATGTTACGATTAGAAATTTACATATAAATACCAGTTTATGTAATTCTTTTTTTATAGGCTGTAGGTAGATAGATAATAAAAACATGTAACTTATTTATGTGATGGGAATTAAGTATTTTATAATTAAGGCATTCTAATTAATGTTTCATACATGTGTATCAGTTTTTGTTTTAATTACCGAGTAAACAATGTTTCAATTACCTTGCAGGTAACATATAAGCAAATGAATATAATGCTACTATTAAGCTTCTGCACCGTTATTCGAAACCTACATTAATATTTGAGAGAGGCAATCTTGTTTACTATGACGTGACGGTTGCTGATTTGACTATACTCTACTCTTTTTACCCCCTCTATCAGTTTCCCGTTTGTGCCACCAGGGTAGGGAGGGATGGCCGCTCCCTCGTCATTGGTGTCTCGTTTACCGAGACGTACGGTTCAGTCACAAATTCCTGGAATTTGTAAGTGAAATATATTTTAAAGTCTTAACGGTTTTACCGTTCGAATATAAAAATTTGTTATTAATCTTATTTTATTTTGCAGAGTTTTTGCAAAATAACGATGACGGACACATCTAGTGCATCAAGCACTAGCTCATCGTCCGATTCAAGGACTATACCTACTCCGGCATGGGAGCCAAAGGCGGCGTAACGATGCCATATAAGGTTAGCGGTATCCAGATCTGTATTAGTGACATGTTGCAATCCATGAGTAATGTACCTTTCTCAGGCAAATAAGAAGATGAATTAGGGCAACGTGAGCAGCGAGATATATACAAGGCTGAAGAAATTTGAACCCACTGTTCTTAAAGAAAATGGTTTGACACTAAAGTTGCATTTAACGATGTTTTAGAAGAACCATCCGTTCCAAAATACTCGCCCGCTCATGTTGACCTTATAATCTCTGTTCAACATTTTGATTCCGAAAACTGGACAAGCGTCCGATATTCAGAGGTACATAAGCTTTGCTGCTCCCAACCGGCCTTTGTAGGCCTCGAGACAAATGACTAATTAAAGAATTTATGTTTTTGAAGCATTAATAGCATGGTCTCGTACTGCTAATGAGCTGTCTTTTCAGGCGTTAGAAAATAAAATCAGATCTTTTTATGGAGGGTAGTTTTCATAAGATCCCTAATGATGCTTTAACGACAAACTGGTCTTAAAATAGGTACGAGTGATAATCGTGAGAGTTTAAATCAATATATCTGTAATGATTGCAACTAACATGTCGTCACCGCGCTGACCTTATCCGACAAAGACGAGATTGAATCCCCCGCTGCCTAAGTGTCAAAGAGTCCATAAGAAAGATACCCCGAGCTCACATAACTTTTATTGGAAAAACACGGTGAAATTTCCTAAACTTTTTGGCCGGTCTGACCGCCAACCCAAAATAAGCCTGCTGCGCAAGCAAGTGCTAATCTATGTCGTGATGCTCAAAAAAGGCCCACGCAGGGCATTTATGACCAGTCTAAATGCTTTATGAATATGCTTAGACCTTTCTTACAAAAATTTTGGCCGGTCTGACCGCCAACCCAAAATAAGCCTGCTGCGCAAGCAAGTGCTAATGTGTATTAATGCTCACAAAAGGGCCTATGCAGGTATTTTATGACTAGTCTAACTGCTTTATGAATACACCTAGACCTTTATTACAAATACTTTTTGGCCGGTCTGACCGCCAACCCAAAATAAGCCTGCTGCGCAAGCAAGTGCTAATCTATGTAGTAATGCTCGAAAAAGGGCCAACACAGGGTATTTATGACCAATCTAACTGCTTTATGAATATGACTAGACTCGTCTTACAAAAACTTTTGGCCGGACTCACCGCCAAACCAAAATAAGCCTGCTGCGCAAGCATGTGCTAATCTGTGTAGTTATTCCTAAAAAGGGCCCACCCAGGGCATTTATGACCAGTGTAACTGCTTCATGAATATGCCTTGACCTTTCTTACAAAAACTTTGTCGCTAGTCTGAACGCCAACCCAAAATAAGCCTGCGGCGCAAGCAAGTGCTGATCTGGGTAGTAATGCTCAAAAAGGGCCCACACAGGGTATTTATGACGAGTCAAGCTGCTTTATGAATATACCTCGACTTTTCTTAAAATTGCCTGCGCAAGGCAATTACAACTTTTTACCAATGGGCTGGCGCGATCCCTTTCGCCCATCCAGAATAATTGCAAATAGCCAAGGTCAAGGAAAGCCTCGCCAGCGTAGCCTGGGCCCGAGACCCCAAGGCCCCAATGCCTATAAAAACACTACCCGACTAGGTCAAAACTTCCCACGCAGGGACTTTAATCAAAAGAGGAAATTCTGACTGCAACAGTTTTCGAGCGGGTCAGTTTTTATTTATTCATTTTTTTTTTTTGGAAAGATGACAATCATTAAATATTCCACGCTCACTATTAAAATTGATTAAATCGTTTCGAAATTCGTTTTACCTAAGGCCCCCATTAGCATTGCCAAATGCAGGAAACAATTCAAAGAATTATTGAGACGGGCGTGCTATATATTACACTCCTAGTTTTTGTCACGCCGATGTTCCTAATCCCAAAAAGCGACTGATCTTAACGTCCAATATTCAAATCTTAATTCTATACTTACCGATCGTAAAGTTCAAGTTGGTGAAAATTTCACCGAATTTTAGGGTTCATTCAGCCCTCATAGTAAAAATAGATCTGTCAAACGCCTATTTCCATCTGCCTGTCGCAGCCAGCGAGTCTGAATTTGTTTCAAAGTCTGATTTTCAACAGCTGCAGAGGACCTGCTTGCCTTAAGGTCATTTCTGACCAATTGGGTTGCCCAGACCTTTCGAGTTTTAGTTAATTTAGACTTTTTTTCTCCTAGCAAATCAGAACCTCGGCCTTTATCACGAAAAGCCTTAAAAACGGTGCAAATTCTAGAACATTTGGGCTGGCAGGTCAATCATGTTAAGTCTATCCTTATCCTTACCCCTCGGAGGGCCATAGAATACCTGGAAAATTGTTGGTATCCTCATGCCAACAAAAAGTTTTTCACCCTTTAAAGAAATGCTTGGCCCTGAAAATAAATGCCGTTTTTGAAGCAAAAAACCGGTTGTACAAAAGAAAGCATTGTGGGCTCCCTAAACTTTGTCCGCTTTCCAGTACTCCGTGGACGTTTCAATCACAGAGCCCTGTTAGCATTTGGTGCGAGTCCCCTTCACCAGTCCATATATTGTCGGTTCCCTATATATACTAATGGAAGCGCTGCTCGAACTATCGTTGTGGATAAACAATGAAAATATAAAATGATGGGGGCAATAAGAAGATAGGACAAGAAGAGTCAAGACTCCATTCAAATCAAAGAGAAATGCTCGCGATCCTTAATGCCCTAAAATGTTGTTGCCATTACCTAACAAACTCTTCCATGATAATACAAAGCGACGACAAGTCTGTAGTTGCCTTCCTGAGGAACGAAGGGGGAACTCTGTCATCCTCCCTAATGAATCTATGTTACAAGGTGTTTCATCTAGTAGACCAGTACAACATTAATTTACTAATTCACTATCTCCCCGGTAAGTTCGATTGCGAAGCAGACCGCCTGTCTCGCCTGCCTGTCGCTTCAGAGTGAAATCTCCTTCTCCTACCCATAATAACAGTGAAAATATTCTCGAAATGGGACACGCCGGAAGTACACCTCGTGTCGGCAAAGGCGTATGAAGTGCCTTATTATGTATCACTGAACGCGGCAGATCGTCAAGCCCAGTTTCACAATGCATTCAGTCGAACGAGGCGTTACCAGCTAGCCTGGATATTCCCACCACCATTCTTAATACCTCAAGTATTAGCACACGCAATGAATACAGCTCTAGGAATTTACCTGATCGTAGCCCCCCTGTGGCCGATAGTTTTTTGGAGAGCTGATCTCAAAAATGCCGAGCCCTTGCCCCACCATTCACAATAATTACTCTAGATCAGGCCCTGATAGACACAGCCTCAGGTCATCCCCCGTCCCAGGCTCAGGAGTTGATGCTAGAAGCAGGAAAATGTGGGGATGGACAGAGAGCATAGAAAATTGGTCCCAACTACAAAAGAATTTATTACTTCTAGCTGGCGAAAATCATCGTTAAAAACTTATAAACACCCTTAGTATAAGTGGTGCTTATGGTCGTGTGGTCGCTCGTGGTCGTTAATGTGAATACACCCTCAGCAGCCGATTTTGCTAGATAAATAATTGACCTGCATCAAAAAGTAAGCTTGTCCTATTCGACCATATAAGTGTACAAATCTGCGATTGCTACCTTAACAGATCCTAATTTGCAGGTCAACCTAGCGTCACATACGCTTGTAAAATATTCATGAAAGGCTATTTCCAATGAAACTTCAAAAGTAAACAACGTAAAGACGTACCTATACGGGATACCGGTACCTTAGTAGAATTGCTTAAAAAAGGTGGTACTCATCAATGAAAATAGCTTTTAGGAATGTTCAAAACCTGCCTCTATCTTATTGTTGTTTGTTCAAGTCATAGGGTATATGACCTTAATTTACTATATGTTAATAAAAACGATTGTATTGTATCTTATACATCAATAATATTATGGCCAATTGCTGGGTCAAAAACTGATTGTGCCTCTTAAATTATTAACGTTATTGTAAATGTTAATACCTAATTTACTACGTTCTGTTAAGTACATTAAAAGAGCACGTTGCAAGAATCTAATTTTAGTTATGTATAGTTTTAGTTAAATGTGTAAAATTACCAATACCCAAACAGGGTTCATGTGAACTATTATTATACAATAAGACCTTGTGTAACACATGATCAGAGATCGGCACCACCCGTGTCACACTGTGTGGTTTCTATAGTAACTTTAAAATAAACTTTATTTATTATGTCATGTTTTTGTTTCAAAAAATATGTTCGAGTGTGTGTAACACAGTAGTATTAAATAAAAAAATATCAGTCATATCCGTATATTTTTTTTACACGAAATACCGCCGTGTGGCACGGGTGGTGCCGATCACTGCACATGATTATATACAATAAATGAATTGTGAATTAAATACAGTCAGGCTAGAATTTAACTCAAAATCAGGAAACCCTATTAATTTATTGAATTAAAAGCGGTTATTTGTTTGCATTTAACTCAAAACTTAAAATATATGGACTTGGACCCTATATTATTTGGTATCCAAGCTACTCCGGGTAGCTAGTGCATCCTGCAGTAGCTTCGAAAAATTTGGTACAAATCCTTCCGTTGGATGAAATCTTAGCTCGCGATAACTGACGCTCACAAAACACTTTTTCTAACGTTTGCTGTAGAGAAATTCGACAATCAGCACCCGTCTTAGCTGTAACTGAATGTTTTACTCCCGTTAATTATTCAATTTGAAAAATAATTGTAAGAAGATCTTATAGATTAGGAGCAAAGGGTATCTAATCAATAAAAATAGATACATTTTTAATTGATTTATTTATAATAAATTACAATACAACACAATTGAAAAATCCAATGTTACATTTGACTTACCACCAGTTAATTATTACAATTGAGTTTGGTCTGTTGTAGATACATAATTACATATGTAACAATGTATTCAGGTTTAATACAAGCCTAGATTAAGTTGAAATAAACTTGTTTTTCAGTATTATTGTATGCTAAAGTTGTTTTTCAATAAACAGTATTATTGTATATTATGTGTTTTAATCCATATATCATAATATAAAAGAACATTTTTATTCTTATCACACACGAATGTGACTGTAACTTTACCAGTTACCTAATTGTTTTCACATGATTCACATTGGTGTCTTGCCACCAGGCGATAACAGACAGGTCTCAAATATTAATGTAGGTTTCGAATAACGGTGCAGAAGCTTAATAGCAGTGTTTTACCCTACAATAAAACACATATTAAGCGAAACACCTTATTCGAAACCTACACTTTATAATCCTGCCTGGCGGTTAAAATGCAATGTTCCACTCTCACAGTTACTTTTCACTAACTCACTACAAATCTTAGCACTTTCACTTCACTTCACCTTTGTGTAAGTTTTGGTGACGGTCACCACCGTCACTATCGTATCTATCTATCTATTATATCACTGTTTTGGTGGAACATTGCAAAACGTGTAAATAAAACATTAAATTTGAGAACCAATGACGAGGGAGCGGCCATCCCTCCCTACCCTGGTGGCACAAACGGGAAACTGATAGAGGGGGTAAAAAGAGTAGAGTATAGTCAAATCAGCAACCGTCACGTCATAGTAAACAAGATTGCCTCTCTCAAATATTAATGTAGGTTTCGAATAAGGTGTTTCGCTTAATATGTGTTTTATTGTAGGGTAAAACACTGCTAATAATGTGTGAGAGTTTTAAATGTTAGCATTAATTTATAAACTATATGGAAACGGATTATATCGCGTATATTTATTAATTATTCATTACATCATGACGTTTCAAACACTTTACAAGGTTGATCTACAGATGACTGATGCGATAAAATCCTTTTCCATTGTTTTATTTCATGTATTTTTTCTTGTCAATGCTTGGCAAATATGTATATAGGTGTGTGCTGATGTTGTAGATGATCAACGTCACATTTTACAGTAGGTATACTATAGGAGCGATTGCAAATACAATTTTTAAAACAACAATTTAGGTATAGAAAAATGTTGCTCGATATAATTGTTATTTTGTTATATTATAATATTTCAAAGTATAATACCTAATAAACAAGTTGCTAAATCAATTCGTGTTTTTATTCTGTAGATTTAATTTAAAAAAAACTATGCCAAACGTCCCCAGAATTGAACTAATACATAACATCCTCATAATATCCTGATATTAACCCCTCGCAGACTATCTAAATTAATTGATGAACCTTGATATTTAAAATAAAAAGCTCAATGATGAAACAGGCCTACGAGGCATTAACAAGACCAACATAATTTCTTGTTTATTATTACACACGTGCGGCTTATAACAAAAAAAAATATTCTAAGTAGGTATACTTGTCCTACAGTTCCTTATTTAACTTGGGTGTAAATATAAAACAATATTATTATTATTAGTTGTAGTTTATAAAAAAAATCTAAAGTAAGTATCCTGCAAGTAATTTTTTTAAATACGATAAACTTCACCGTAGAAGGCGTCTTTTCTGCAAATGTGGAAAGTATATTTAAGTGTATATCATTAAAAAAAATAGTAGGTAACAATCACATCTTAGGATAGAACTATTGAAATATTGGGGAAGCATTGTAGGTATGCCCAGTAAAGTGCCTCGTCTACAAAGACGTCGAGTTGGTAAGTATGCCTAGCATCATCTTTTGATAACATTGAAGTTGCTTGTCTGAACACGTTAACATGCTACTTACTTATACGTTAAACCTATCATAATTATCGAAATCTACGCTGTAAAGTGTAATCCATATTTAAACCATGAGCAGCATACAAATCATGCAATTCTACTAATATTCGAAACGGTAACCTATTGAACTTTCGAAAATCCTTTGTCCGATTTTCACTTGTCCGAAAACGGTTCCTCGAATTTTTATAATCCATGTACATTGTTTACCATATTTTTTTAATTGTCCTCGTTTTCTATTCCACATCAACATTTTCCCGAATTTCGATAACCAGAAGAACGGTTGCCAAATTTATTATTTGACAACCGATTTGTTAACCATGTTTTCATAAATCCGATGCTAAGCGAAATCGAAATGTCATTTTACCTTATATCAGTAACCAGAACAACGGTTGCCAACATTTTTATTTGACAATCGATTTGGTAACCACCTTTTCATAAATCGGAAATGTAATTTTCCCTTATATCAATAACCAGAAGAACGATTGTCGGACAAGTGAAAATCGGATAAGGGATTTTCGAAACTTCATTAGGTTTCGAAGCTAGGGCGGAGTGAATGGCGTAGTCTTTAAATACGAAAGTATTTTTAATCAATTGTTTACACATCCTCATACTTACAAAACCCAAAAAAGGGGGGGACGGGGGGGCGAAGCCCCCTACCAGGGGGCTCGGGGGGCGAAGCCCCCCGCATTAAAAAAGAAATAATCTGAACCTCCCCTACCTTAACCTGGATAGGTTCGTTAGGTACCTTTTATCCCTTAGAGCGGAAATAGAAGCCCCGCGCAGCGGGGCTTCGTCGACCGGTTCCCAGGTCAAAATTGCTCACTTAAATTCTTTGGACAACAGGGCGAATTATTTAGTAATAGTTAAGTATAAGGAATAAAAAAATATTTTTAAAGTTACTTAAAGGTAGGTAATCACTTTTAGTACATTAAATAGTAGGAACATCACCATTATGCACAATAATTTTTCGATACATATACATAAGACACGAAAATCATTAGGACAAACAATATTTATGAACAACCAAGTTAGAATTAATAATTTCGGCATAACAAAAATATGCGCAACAATGTTTATGCCATTCATTTTTCGGCGTAAAGTTATTATGCGACAAATTTTTCGGAATAAAAACATTGTGCCACCCGATATAGACCCCCTCCCGGGGCAGATCCGAGTCGGATAGGTTAGGTTAGAAGACTAAGGCGGGAGCTTTGCTAGCTTTGCTCCCGCCAATACTTGACGCCACAAAAAGTAGTTGGCAAATAATACTTCGGGATTTTAACAAGTGTTTATTCGAAATAATTAATTCGATTGTTTGATAGGGGGGCAAATAATACTTCGGTCAAAATACTTTATGCCAAAAAAAGTAGTTGGCAAATGATACTTCGGAATTTTTACGAGTGTTGATTCGAATCATAAGCGAAATAAAATTGCTGCTAATTGAGAAAGGGGGTAAATAATAAACAGGGAAACGTACTTTCGGGCAAACAAAATTTAGGCCAATTAATAAAATGGGAAACGTTTTCGGGATACTTATATTCGACATTACAATTTTCGACTTTATAATAGGTAACCATTCGAAACATGAACAATCTACCCGCTTCCAGCTGTTTAAGAAACGGGTTTCTTGTTTCTTATTAGTCAAATGATTCTACCGACTTGTTATAGTTGTTATTATTCAATTTCTAATAAATAAAATAATTAAAAAATTAAACCTTTCATTACGGAAAATATCAATATATGGAGGTTCCCCGACTGCAACCGAAACAAAATATAGTAAGTAATGAGACAAGTGCCTATTATGTAGACACGCTCACAAGAATTAACCCGAAGAAGGAATTATTTGTTACTTTTCATTTCGCTTAAAACGGCAGTCGTGTTTTTTAATTTTTTAATTATTTTATTTATTTGAAACCTTTTAGTGAATCTGGAGATTCCTTAAAATTGGATGGAATTTCAAAAACCGATTTCGCAGAGGGCTGAAGCTTTGCTCCGGGGGCCCGAGAAGTTCCAATCCCGCTAATTGTGGGCGAAGCCGAAGGGCACGCCGCATGAGGGATGGAGCATTACCGGAACCAATGTAAGTCTATTTTGAGCGAGTCCGCAGGGCGAGCTTCAGAGTGGGAGGCCGAAAACCGAGCTCACGGAGGCCGAACCGCGTCACACTGACACCGGACCGGGCCCAAGCGCGTCGAAATTTAAAGCGAGGCCCAAGGCCGAGCTGCGATAAAATTGACCTACCATGCTTCTTCTTCAAGCACCCCAGCATCTTAATAAACCGATATCCGAGTAGGGCCCAAGGCACAACGGGCGAGTCCACAACTCCACACGGTCCTCACAACCGTCTCTCTTAACTATTATCGAAATCGAATAATCGAACCAGAGGGCCCAACGGTTTGCATCGAACACCAGCGAGGACTGAAAGCCGAGCTCCGCGTAGGGCCAGCGGCCAAAAGCGGTAGCTAGAGGGGCGCCAGCTTGCGAGGCCGAAGGCCGAGCCGCCAAAGCCCAGCACTACCACGTCAGCCGACGGAATAGTGTAACGTTAAAACTTGCGAGGCCGAAAGGTGAGCCCCCGGCCCGGACCACTAGAGCCAGAGTCCAGAGAGAAGACTTTCACTTAGATGGCCCAAGTGTCACTTGGAAGAAATTTAAAGCAAGGTCGAAGAAGGAGCTGCAAGAAAATTGAGCTACCAAGCTTCTAAATAAGCCCAGCCCCACATAGGGCCGAAGGCCTAGAGCGTCACTATCGGGGTGCTTCAAACGCGAGCCCGGTGGGTCGGAGGCCCAACGAGTCAGCCCAAGCGGTACAACCGCCCTTCTTAACTGCCTTAACAATCGAGGGTAGTGCCCAGCTCTTCCACACTACGTAATGAATAGTTTAACATGAAAACGAATCGGAGATCTGCAGACCCAACGATCGTTTCCACAACCTGCGAAGGCTGCGGACTGTGCTCCGCGTAGGGCCAAAAGCCCGAAGTGTCCCCCAAAGGGGCGCCGGCTTGCAAGGCCGAAGGCCAAGCTACCAGACCCCAGCGCTCCTTCGCAATACGGTGGAAAAGTGTATTATTAAAACAAATCTCAGGGCCGCAGGCCCAAAAATTTGTTTGGAGAAAATGCGGAGGCTAAAAGCCGAGCGCCGCGTAGGGCCAAAGGCCTGGAGCGCGGCCCGATGGCCGCTTGCCTGTTAGGGCGAAGGCCGAGCTGCGTGAGACTCAATTTACCAGGCAAACCTACCTTCCTTCTTACCAACTCCCCTGCACAAATGTTAAGGCCTAACCCGGCCCTGGAACGGTGAAATCTTCCCCCCCTTTAGTGTTCCTCTCCAGCCGCTCCATATCATCTGACTGAGCTCGTTTTCTAGTAGCGTTACAACACCTATTATGTACCTAATTTAATTACTTATAAGATATAATATGTACCTACGTAGTTTGGGAGATACGAGACTTTAATCTGGGCCGGCGTTTTTCATCCAAAATAACTTTTTCATACAATTTTTATTACCATTTGGTGTACCATTTAAAATTGTATGCGCATGCTACAACACGTATACCAATTTTGTTAGGCCACAATGCTATTGTGATTGTATTTTTAAGGGACATTCCTCTGATATGCGAATCATATCTCGAAATCCCCAATATTTGTGAGTACTTTTTTTTTATATTGTATTCTGGCCATTCTTCGCAACGCTGGCCCAATACTTGTTGGGAACTTCTCATACATCCTTGAATTTCTTCGCAGATGTATGCAGGTTCCCTTACGATGTTTTCCTACACCGTAAAGCACTTTGTGTACAGTACCTACTGGACAAAATTTTAGGTTCACACCACGATTTTGATACGAAATCGACTCTTTGGTTTATCATCATTTTTCCAGCACTTAAGTCGACACTTGTTTAAAGTAATATGTGACTGATTATTGAGCTATTTCTTTTTGATTGACCGTTACTTTCGAACAGTTCGGACAACTGAGGCAGCTGTGGCAGCTTTAAGCAGTCATGTCATCATGAAAATTCGTTTGCCTATGAATTATTATCGGATCCAATGTATAAAATTGTTCATTTTCTATGGGAAATTAATATGAAATAGATCTTGAAATTTTGTTGTGAACACTGAAAAAAAAATCCCCCGCAAGTGTATTTTGTATCGAAATCAATGGAGGGAACTTAAACTTTTGACTGGTATCTACTGTATATCAAATGATATATCGTACATAAGTTATTTGAAAAACTCATCGGTACGAGCCGGGGATTGAACCCACGACCGCTGCGTAGCAGCCGTGCATTTTACCCCTTGACCACAAGCGCGTATGTATAATGTATCTGTTTCATACACACTTAGCGGTCAAGAAGATGTGTCAACTGTGACAGTCATGTCACGTCTTAGGCTTCGAAGAAAAACTTCAATAGTGCGATGTAGAACATTTCGAGTTTTCTCTTCAAACATATATTTAAACATAAAACTTGTATATATATTTATAATCTGCATATAAAATGCTTTAATTTGATACCCAAATCATAGCATTTTGATGACATATAATTCTTGGCGCTTTAATTGTATTTTAATGAATCTGGCTTTTCTAGAATAAGTAACAATCGTGTAAGTTAAATACATATTCGTAATCGCAGTTCAAAGTTCTTCATTTTGATACCAAACTCGATAGGTTTTTTTTGGTCAGACATTATTGAATTTATAGGCCGCCATATTGTTTTTAACGTGACGTCACATATCCTATGTTACCCGCGACGTCGCGGGGATTCTAATGATACGTTATACTATTAAAAACGGTTAAGTGGTCGCGAAGATCTGCGTGTTTAAAGAAAATATGAAACATACATAGGGACTGAACACATATACTCTCCTTTTGGCAGTCGTGTAAAAACATGACAAAAATAATCAAGTGCGCCATAACGTCTAGCATCGGATTTGAACCCAGATCATTGGGTTAACAGCCAGCGTTAGACCAACCACGCCATCGCAGCGTCTATTTAACGGGCAAAAATTGTGAACTCATCCCTCGCGTAGCTAGACTACTTAGTTTGTAATTATAGATAAGATAACACACACATACGCGGCCGCATGAGCGTTCGTTGCATGCGAGTTTCTATGTGTGTATCGCGCATCCGTGGTAAGATGCTTGCACTTGTGAGCTGTAAAGGAGACTTTTTTGTCGACTGTACATTAACTGTCACGATCGTATCAACCCGGGTGTAAAGGGCGAAGGGACGACATACTACACGAATACCTTGCCAAACTTGGACGTACCAAGGAACAAATATTTGTGATAATAAAACACTAATAAAGCCCTCACCTGGATTCGAACCCGGAACCTCCAGCTTCGTAGACCGAGTCACACCTACTAGGTATACAATTGTTTGCAGACAAATCCAGCGAGACCATTTAAAAATAAAAAATGGCGTGACAATTGACAGTCGCGTCGTATATTCCGTTCGCTCGCAGCGTTTATCGTCGTCGATAAAACTGTTCGCCGCAGGTTTGCGATGATTTGCTTACCCCATACCATACCACTATTATACTTACTCAATGTCGTATCTGCAAGATTCCATTGATGAAAAAAACACCCGTATTTACAGCGAATGAAAGGTGATATTCCCTTGAATTTCTTGCTGTTTATTCGAGGTTGTATAAGTGCGACGATATGACACGTCAAACTAGTTTTTACGCAGGAAATACCGCGAAAACTTGAATTATGTTTTGAAACCTACTGCTCAATATTCGAAGATATACATTTTGTACCGTTTGGTGTAGAAACTTTAGGTTCATGGGGCCCCAGAGCACGCAAATTGTCTGCTGAGATCACGAAACATCTGGTTAACGTAACTAAAAATCGAAGAGCTGGCGACTTCCTCGCACAATGCATCAAAATCAAAAATCAAAATCAAAAATTATTTATTGTCTCAAAACTTATTAACTAAGTACAATAATACGTGCACAGTAGCTTATTAAAACAATAGTAGATTGTTAACCAAGGGTGGAAAGGCACCCATTTCCGACGAGGTAGTTTGGCGCTCGAACCAAGTGAGAGCGCCAATAGTGTGAGTCGGAAATGGGTGCCTTTCACCCGAGTTAAACACTCTACTTTTCATTACGAATGAGAGGAAAGAAAAAACATAAAAGTATTAATTGAATGCAAGTAAGAATTTATTTTTAATTATAAATTCATATTTGGCAGTATAACATTATTCTGTCGCTTTACGCGTATTAAAATTAAAAAAAAAACTTGATAGGTTTGTTCCTCTTGGTCACCGCTATATAAAACCAAAACACTTACCAAAAAATTAAAATAATTTAATGAATTGACATATTTAACTTACGATTATCGCTACAAAAAAACAAAAACTAGAAACCAAGAATATCTTCGAATTTGTTTCTAAATAAGAGTATTGTTGGCACTTTGTTGGGCTTGGTGCTTACAATTTTACAAGGCGAGCACTAATAGGAACATATCTTTTTGCAACCCAAGGGCCGCGATGCGTCGTTTTCCACCCGTATCATAGATAAACAACAACCCACTTTCAGAGCATGAGCAATGAAAATACATAATAAAAGTACCTAGTCTAAGCTTCGGACAAAGGGTTCCAATCTCAGCGTGTGCCAGGCTTAATGTCTGGCGCTGGTTTTCAGACTGGACCCTTAGAGTCGATCGATCGCAGGTTAACATATTTTAACCAGCGCTTAGTTACACAAAAAAAAGAAATAAGATAAAATAAGAATAAAATAGAATACATGTTAAAAAACATAAGTAGGTGAATGGGTGCCGTGCAGTTCTATGTGTTAAGGTGTGTGAGTGTGCGCGGGAATGTGTATGTGTGTGAGTGTATGTGCGTGTGTTGATGTAACCGTGAGTGCTTGTATGTTCTTGATTTACTGTTTTCTTGCTTATAAATTATAAATGTAGCGATTGAATTTGTGAGTGTATGTATAGCGTATTATGTTTTCAGGAGGGAGCGTACAAATTATTCTGCAACTCGAGTAGGTGCTTTTTAACTAATCGCTTGTATGTAGGTAGTCCCATAGGTTCTCTTAGGGGCGGTGGCAAGTCATTCCAAATTTTTGATGCAGCAAATTTGAAGCTCCCTCTAAAAAATGCTGGTTCATGCCGTGGTTTAAAAAGTTAGTACAATTCCTTAACTGTTTACTGCGTGTGTCATTAACCCATGTCAGTTTCTCGAAAAGGTAGCTAGGCCTCTGAAACTCTAGTAACTTCCGGACTGCGCAAGCTAGGTGCAGTTTCCTCCTATAGTCCATATTCAGCTTTTGTTTTTCGTTTAAGAACGGGGTAATATGTGCTCTCTTAGGGACTTCGTAGCAGAAGCGAACACAGGCGTTTTGTATACGCTGTATAGACCTTTTCGTTTCTGCTAGGAGTCTCGGCCCGTAAACTGTGTCTGCGTAATTAAATTGAGAGAGAATTAGGGACTCGACCAGTATCTCTCTGACTTTAACTGATAAGTACTTACGAAGCTTATACAGTACTTTAAGACGAAAGACATCAGTATTGCGATACAGCGAGGAAATGCCGCCAGTATGCTCGGTGCAATGACACAATGGCCAATCTTAGATATAGGTTAGGTTAAGTAGATTAGTTAGATTTAATTTATATATTTCTGTAGGTTAATTGTTCTCCCTTCGGTCATGTTTTAATTTACCGCCACTCATTCCGCACTTAATTTTTTGTAATGTACTGTTTTTTATATTGTACTTTATTTTGTATTTGTAATACTTTTATGTCAGCCTCCTTAGCCTAGTTAGTAGTGACCCTGCCTACGAAGCTGGAGGTTCCGGGTTGGAACACATCAAATTGTTTTATTAAATATTTTGGTTTGTGTTTTTTCCCACGTTTGTATCATCAAACCACGATTAGAATGGGATTCAAAAGTACTGTTGACACCACAGTGCTTAAGTCAATCTAGGATATATTCATAGCTATATTCATAGTTTAAGTGCAGAAACTTACAGACAATAGATTAATTTATCGCTCACTACAATTATAAACAACTCTTTTCTTAGTAAATGTTGTGTCATTCGTTGTGAGAAAAGTACTTTCGAATCCCCTTCTGATTCAGGTTTAATAATAAATTCTGTATCCTTGATAAATGACATCTGATAATTATATTATAACTATTTTCGATTTTATTTTTTACAAGTTGTTGTTCTCGAGATGTCATATTTTTTTATCCTTAATGGCGAACCTTCTGTAAGATAAAGGCCAGGCATTGTTTCCTATCTTTTGCCTTGCTATGTCAATGATATTATGTGTATTACCCTAAAAAGGTCCAAGGTGAAAAAAAGACAAAACAACATTTTCGCTGAGAATCCCTCCGGTACTCTCGAGAGCTCTTCTTAGACGTTTATGTTCAGGGACCGAAGTCTGCCGAAGTTGATCGAACTTGTATGTTCGAAGTTCGAACTTTAGAACTCCACAAGCGATGTCATTCTACTCGAGAACCGAGCAGGAGCGAAGCGACGTTAATGACTTTTGCAGTACAGGTGGGCCTTTTTTACGCACTAGTGGGAAAATGGTTCGTATCTTGACAGTTCGAAACTTCGGAGGGCCATCTGTACTGAAAAACGTCGTACGATACACATGCGAAAAGGAAATTCGTAACTCATATCGAACGATTTTTTTTACATTAACAACATTTTGAACACTTTGAATTATTTTTTAGGTCTTTACCTAATAGAGCTAGTATATTTGGCATAGTCTTGAGATCAGTCCCGAGGTTATTACAGAAAAAATTAATGAATAAATATCTTGGACATCTAACACAAATCGACCTAGTCCCACGGTAAGCTCAATTGAGGCTTTTGATATGGGTTCCGGGTGACGATATATTATAACATATAGTTAGATATATTATTAGATAGACAGCCAGATTTGTTAGCCGTTCGTCTGGCTCGCATTTGGTCCAGGTCGCTGTTTGTCCAATTAGCGTTTGGTCCTATACGCAATTCGCCCTAAAATCCGGACCAACAGCGAATTGACTTACGCAGCTTGAGTAGCAGTTGGTCCCAATCGTAGTTCGCCTTTTTTTCCTCACCTGCTACCACTAGAGTAGTAGTCAGGGGTAACTAGTAGGAATATTTTTCCCATTTGTTACCAGTAAATTATATGGTGGTAACTACTTGGAAAAATAAATCTCAGTTGTTAGTTATTTATTACCATCGCGTACTTTACTGTGTAATGTGCTTGTTTTTAATAAAAGGTACGAGACACTTTATTTATTTATTTATTTAATCTTTATTGCACAAAAAAGAAAACTTAGAAGTACAAAAGGCGAACTTAATGCCATAGGGCATTCTCTACCAGTTAACCTTTAGGCGAAGCAGAGAGGTTGTGGGCGGTGCTATAATTAGATTTAGATATATTCTGACTTACTCTATTCTAAATATAAAATACAAATAAGATACATATTTATATACCTATATATATACATATACATATTACAAGTTACATAAACACAATTAAATACATACATATTCATATAGACGAAACGTATGAAACTCACACACTAAGTGGTTATTCTGCTAGCGAAAAAAGCACGAACAGACTTCTTGAACCTAAGCTTGCTGGGGGAATTTTTGATGTGACGAGGAAGACTATTCCAGAGCCGGGCTACCTTGACAGAGAAGGAATTTGACATAAAACCAGTGTGGTGAACAGGGATAGATAGGGACAAATTACCGGAAGAGCGTAGTTGACGGTCACGAGACACGCCATAGTACTGAAAGAGGGATTTGAGGTATTCAGGAGAGTGTGGATCATCGAGAACAGAGAAGAGAGTGCAAAGCAAGCGAATATTGCGTCGTAGACGGATGGGAAGCCAGCCAAGCTGAGAGCGGAAAGATGACACATGATCATACTTTCGGAGACAGCAGATAAAACGTATGCAGTTATTAAGGAGGCGATCTAACTTATCTAGAAGTTCTCCGTTTAAGTCCGGATAACACACATCACCGTAATCGATTATGGGTAAAATCAATGAATTAACTAGTAACACTTTCGTCTTAACGGGTAAAAAGTGCTTCATCTTATTAAGAAAATGAAGGGAACCCATGACCTTTCGACTAACCTCGGTAACCTGTGCTCTCCAACTCAAAGTGCTGTCTATGAGAACACCAAGATCCTTGACACTTTGGCTAAAAGGTATCGGTATGCCATTAAAACTTACTGGAGTAACTAGGCTCAAATTTAGTTTAGACAACTGTCTACTACTGCCACAGACAATTGCCTGGCACTTAGTCGGATTGACAAATAGACCAAATTTCTGAGACCACTGCTGTATATGTAAAAGGTCCAAGTTTAACCTATCAATAGTAGACGGAAAGTCAGCAACTGAAGATTGGTCATAAAGTTGCAAATCGTCGGCATACAAATGGTACGAACAGCGAAGTTCAGGAGTTATGAAATTAATAAAGGTTGAGAATAAGAGTGGGGATAGTATACCACCCTGAGGTACGCCAGTAGCTAGATCGCACCAGTCAGACAAGGATTGATCAACACGGACTGCTTGCTGGCGACCCCCTAGATACGCTGAGAACCAGTTAAGGGCTGAGTGAGACACGTTCAGATACTTAAGAAGGGCAAGAAGGATGTCATGGTCAACCGTGTTAAAAGCATTGGAGAAGTCAATCAATACAAGCAAAGTGACCATTTGACCCTCCATGCCACTACGAATGTCTTCAGTCACCTTGAGAAGTGCAGTACACGTACTGTGACTGGGTCTGAAACCAGACTGAAAGGGACTTAAGAGTTTATGCGTATAAATGAAATGCGAAAGTTGTTTGTGTACCACTGCTTCAGCTATTTTTGATAGGAAAGGAAGGATCGAGATAGGCCTAAAGTTGTTGATGGATGAAGGGTTAGGAATTTTGGGAAGGGGTAAAACAAACGCTTTACGCCACAATAATGGGAATTCACCATTAGCGAGAGAGGAATTGATAATATCAGTTATAACTGGGAGCACACAATCAAGAACTGATATAATCATATGACGACCGATGTCATCGCACCCCACAGCTTTTGATTTAATTGCTTTGATTATAGTTTTAATATTAGAGGCAGAGATGGTGGAAAATGAGAAGCTGTCGGCGACAGGAGAAGGAAGCGAAGAAATTTCAAGAATAGTAGTGGCTTTAATATTGCCACTAACAGAAAGGGCGGTAGAGAAATGGCTGTTCAAGTCGTTTAAAGAAAAGGAAGTGCCATCGAAACCATTTTTTGGTTTACCAAGACCAAGTGACTTTAGAAATTTCCAGACATCAGCCGTGGAGGAGGAGGATACATTTTGATGAATGAATCGACGCTTCGCTGTGCGCACCATTTGATTGCAACGATTACGGGCTTTCTTGAAAAGTCCCCAGTTCACGTCAGAACGATCACGCTTAAAAAGTCTAAACGCGCGATCCCTTCTTCTCATAGCCATTCTTACACCCTCCGTCATCCAAGGGGCAGGTGGACGTCTAACGCGGACAGTGTGTACGGGCGCATGTTTATCAAAAAGGCTCAGGATCTTAGCATTGAAAAAGGAAACCTTAACATCAGTCGATGAGGCCGAGAGCACAGGTGACCAGTCGATATTTGCCGCATCACTAGAGAGATAATCAATATTGATTTTAGAGAAACTACGCATACTTACTAAAGCTGGTTTACATTTGGGAGGTTTGATTTTATAAGAAACAAATATTAGATCATGGTGGGAAAAACCGGGAGCTATAAACTGACCCTGCTTAACAGCGAGACTAGGAGATGAAGTAATGATAACATCCAGCCATGTGTCAGAAGTAGAAGTATGATGAGTCACTTTGTCAGTCATTGATAAGGAACTAATTTTATAAAATATTACTCAATTAAAAAAGATTGCCTTGTTAAAGCACTAAGTATTACGCGATGGTAACAACTATCAACTAGGAGTTATTTTATATTGATTTAAATTTTCACGATTATCACTCCTATTTTAAAGACAAGCATTATCTCCAGATCAACCGAGTTGTTATGGGTGCCCTGTGGCACCGGTTTTAGCATAGCAAATGTCTGGATGGAGCATATCGAGGCCAGTATAGATCTGCAACCGTGGGCAGTGAAATTATGGAAGCGGTATGTCGATGATGTCTTCTGCGTTATGAGAGGTGGCAAGCATGAAGTTGAGCAATTACTCCAGTATCTTAATTCCATGAATCCTTAAGTCAAGTTCACATATGAATTGGAATCAGAGCGTAATTTGCCTTTTCTGAACGTAAAGATGATAGGTCGAAGTGATGGTTATTTGGCGCACACTGTCTATAGGAAGCCCACACACTGACAGGTATTTAAACGCCCTGCCTCACCACCACCCCCGGCAGCTTCAGTCTGTGGTTAATTCTCTAAAGAACAGAGCACATGACCTTTGTGACCCTGAATTTCTGGAAATTGAGTTATCGCACGTTCAGGAGGTTCTGAAAGGAAATGGCTACAAAATGAACACACGACAGACGAACACCGAGGAAGAAACGGCCAGATGTTGTGCTATGCGACCAGGCCCCTATACCACAAAACTTTACAAGCGTACAATTCTACAAATTTGTCAACTTTTTGTATGGGAATTTATACAATTTTGTAGAATTGTATGCTTGTAAAGTTTTGTGGTATAGGCCCCTGCATTTGTGCCTTATGTCAGGCATGTAAAGGACAAAATAAAGACGCTTTTCAATAAGTATTCCAAACCAACCATTTATATGCCGTTATCAAAGGTGGCAGGGCATCTAAGGTCGCCTAAAGATTTTACCTTATCACCCATCAGGCGTTTATAAGATTAATTGTAGCTCTGGTAGTTTCTATATTAGGGAAACCAAACGCACCATAGCGGAAAGGGTCAAGGAACATATGGAGGCTGTTAAAAAGCCCAAAAGGAATACATTTGCTGTGGCTGAGCATTTGTTGGAGTCCGGACCAAACCACTGGATTGAGCTCCATAACCCGAAAGCCCTCTCAACCGAACGTATTCATCATAGCCGAGAAGTACCTGAAGCTATTGAAATTAAAAAATATCGGTATTTTAATCAAAATGAGGGGCAAGAAATCTCGTCCACGTGGAATCCCCTGATTTACAAATGCAAGCGTGGTGAAACATCCATTTTATAGCCATTGGATGTTGCGAGTGTTGCGTGTAGGCCTAATAGACAACCCTAGCCTAGAAGTAGTTCGAGAAACCCGCGCAGCTCGAAGGTGTTGATACATTTTCTCAGCAGTCTGCCTGCGACCACGGGTGTAACGTCATGCTCGAAACGTCAGGATACAATTCAACGTAAGTTTACGCGACTAAGAGCCGTTTGTCTTTAAAATATGGGATTTATTTTTCCTAGTAGTTACCACCAAATAGTTTACTGGTAACGAGTGGGAAAAATATTCCTACTTTTACTTTACCCCTGACTACTCGTACTACTCTAGTGGTAGCAGGTGAGGAAAAAATGGCGAACTACGATTGGGACCAACTGCTACTCAAGCTGCGTAAGTCAATTCGCTGTTGGTCCGGATTTTAGGGCGAATTGCGTATAGGACCAAACGCTAATTGGACAAACAGCGACCTGGACCAAATGCGAGCCAGACGAACGGCTAACAAATCGACAGCCATGACCAAGCAACAAATATGTGATTAATAAATACCGACACAAATAATGCCCTCGCCTCGCCCGGATTCGAACCCGGAACCTCCAGCTTTGTAGTCAGGGTCACTACCAACTAGGCTAGGGAGGCTGACAAACACACATTTTGAATCACCTCAACTCTTCCGTGGGTGTCGGAAGAGTCGACTAAGAGATTGAAGCGTCACCGACCGTTCGTTTATAGAAGATTGATGATAGGCAGCAGCGTGATATAATGGACTCACTGCTGTCTCACCAATCCGCTTGCCCAGCGTGGCGATTCATCATCATCATTCATCATCATCATCATTGATAGTCAGTGGACTATATAGGCTGATGGTCCAGCAGTGGCTGGACGTAGGCCTCTCCTATTAACTATGCGTATCAGACGCATTAGGAGGTAAATGCCCATAATCGCCACACTGGGCAAGCGGATTGGCGATCGCTGTAATGTGTCCACTGTGATGACGCTGCTGCCCATCATTAATCTCTTGTCAAATAATAGTCAGTGACACTTCAATCCCTTAGTCGACCCTTACGACACCCGCAGGAGGAGTTGGGGTGGTGACAAAGGTATTCTTACTGCCGTCACCACACGGCTTAGTGACGGCGCCACGTCGTGGCGATTATGGGTACGTATATACATCCTAAGGCTCAGGAATGGCCGTTTTCGCCCGCCGCGGCGTTTCTTCGTGTAGCTGATAAAAACGACCAATCCCAAGCATTCTCGAACACACCATTCGGACGCCGCGGGCGACGGGGCGCTGTCAGTAGCGGGCGGCGGGTCGATACTGCCGCGGCTTTCCTCCTTAAGTCGGCCCCTCACTGCTGAGGATCGTGGCCATGATGTAGTCGCTGAAGAAGGCCTCTTCATCTACTTCGTTCTTGAGCTTGATGAAGGGCCAGATATCGGCACCTACAGGTTCCTCGGACACCTGGGTGCTTAGCCAAGTTGCCCATCACTAACGCTTAATCGTCAATCGTGAACGAAAGGCAGCTAACTGTCTTTGTCGCACGAAAGAGTGACAGAGAGGGAAAACTACGATATGCTACTAAGCGTTAGCGATTGACAACTTGGCTAAGCATCCTGGTCGGACCATCCTCTGGGACTACGTCCCCTTGGTCGCTTGCCATCCACATTGCCAGTTATAATTAGTTTTTCTAAGTTATCGGTGCCTCGGCGCGCTATATGTCGGAAGTACTGCAATATTCTTTGGCGGCTTTAGGCATCCATAAACGTAGTTTTTAGTACAGATAGCGCATGGTGCTTTTTAGGCTCTATTGCGAGAAGTGGATCATTTTACGTCAGGTCCAAAACTTCGGAGGGCCATCTGTACTAAAAAAACGTCGTACGAGACACGTGCAAAAAGGAAATTCGTAATTCGTGTCGATTTAAAACATCACCACTCGTTTCGAATTTCATTTCAGCTGTAGATTGAGACAGATGATGTGATGTGTGTGAGGTCACATTTCGATGGTTATCTAAGAACTATACCCTCGCTGGCCCGTATATTTGCAAGCTAATAAACAATGTTAAAATATATATAATGGTGCAGTCGTACCTCCTACCCAGGGAACCTAGCCATTGAACTATACATGGTCTAGACAATGAAACGGCAATCAAAAGTTACATAACAAAGTACACGAAACGCGTGATCATTACCATAATATCTTTCGGACTTATGTATGGCTAGGTGCTGTTTTAAAAATAAAATACTATGATATCAATGGACAGAAAAAAAAAACAAACGAGGAAGTGCTTAATTTAGTCCAAGAAAAAAGAGCTATCTTAGCAACAATAGAAAACCGAAGAGGGAGAATGTTTGGCCACCTTGTACGACATGACAATTTCATCTCAAATCTAATAGAAGGGCAGATAGAAGCAAGGAGGGGAAGGGGAAGGCCGCGAAGGGCGTATGTAGACCAACTGAAGGAAAAGGCACAGGTCAGGTCGTACAAGGAGGTAAAGGAATTGACGGACGACAGAGAGAGATGGCGATTACTCCACCGACAAGGGCACAGCCCTTAAATAATGATGATGATGATGATATCATAGGTGACTGCCCCCCCCCCCCCCAACGAAATTCTGGAGCCGCGCCTGTATACGACAGGCTTTAGTTTTTGTATCTTGACTAAATCTTTTATTTGGGTAAATATTGCTTTTGTATTTGAGGAGTGTCTTTTAAAAAGGGCTTATTTCCACTCTTTCTACAAGGGTTATTTTTTCTATGTTTTCATAAGAGACATATTCTCTGACAAAGTGGAAAAAAGCCCTTTTGAAAAGACACTCCTCATTTTTAAAACTGTGTTAGGCAGTAGTCCTACATACCCCCGATGGAATCCCATATTATAAAATCGCATACACAAACCTAGCAGGTCCGAGTATAAGGACAATAATAGGCATGGTGACTGGCAAGTCAAATCAACATCATTTTTCGAACAGTCAAAACTATTGCCACTATAAGTTTTATATGTAGTGATTGTTATCAACGTGCACTTTCCGTTTGAATAAGTGATTAAAATATGAGTAGGTAATTAATCATTAAAATTAAAATGAACACAATTTCTGAAATTGAAATATAATTGATAAAATACCTGGTATCCGATTTTTCTGTCAACCATATTTTGCCACCAATACCACTCGTTGATCACTTTATATGAAATACATAAAAGTGAGGTCACGTTTGTATACTGCCAAATTACCTACTCTTAAGTACTTTCCAATTTATTACATATTAGATTTTTAAATTGGAAAGCACTTAAATGTAGGTATATAGAAAATCTGTTCAAAAATTACTGCAATCTAATCTTAGAATTAATTTCTTCGTGTATTAGTATGCCATGCATAATAAATTATTTTTTTAGCTATAATCATTATCCCTATGGGTAGATATACTAATGCTAAGCTAACATTTGTCTAAAAGAGACTTTGAGTTTGAATAGTAATTTAACAATTTATTTCCCTTACGCCATACTGCCTTGGCTAAGCAAATACGCTGGTCTCTTTACATACCAACCCGGCAGACCTTTGCCATCGCAAGTACTCGCCAGAGTCCACTTTAATTACTGTCCGAATGCGCGCTTTAGCACAAAGTAGCGAATCAGTGATGCAGCGAGCAATACTGGGAATTCTGCGAGCTTTGGTCCCTCTGTTCCTACCATGAGCTGTCGCGGCGTTATTTACGAGGACTTACTTTCCATCCCGTTGGCACTCGCGTTTGAGGGTTTTCTCGAAAACGTATGCCACTAGTTGGCGCCACTTAGCCGTAAGGTCCCGCTAAGAAACACAATTATCTAGCTCTAAAGAAAAACGAACTAGAAGGTTTTTTTTTATCGCCGGTTTAAAGGCAGAACCAACTATTTCGGTAAAACATCTTTTAGCAAATAGAGTTCTATGCCACTGGCATAAAACACGATTTGTAAAAACCAACTTCAAGGAAATAGTTGGTTCTGCCTTTAACCCGGCGTTATGTAATTTTATTAACTCATACAAAACATTTAAACACGAAAGTATAGGCGCTCTGAAAATTTAAACAAGTTTCTGGACCTGACGCCTCAGTGCTGCCGCCCTGGTGAACGTTATTTCAGAAAAACCTCATTGGCGCGAGCGAGCCGGATAAAAAGTACCACTATCATCATCAGCCTATGATAGTCTACTGCTGGACGTAGGCCTCTCCTATTAACTATGCGTATAAACGCATTTAATCGCCACGCTGGGCAAGCGGATTGGCGATCGCAGTAATGTGTTCACTATGATGACGCTGCTGCCCATCATGAATCTTGTATCAAATAATGGTCAGTGACACTTCAATCCCTTAGTCGACTCTTACGACACCCGCAGGAGGAGTTGGGGTGGTGACAAATGTATTCTTACTGCCGTCACCACACGGCCAGTAGAAAGTAAGTCCGCGTTAATAACGCCCCGGCAGCTCATGGTACGGCTACTGTAGCCGCACCATGAATTGTAAAGTAAAGGATACGTTAGGTTTTACTCTATATGTAATGCTCTATAGCGGTCGCACTGACATATTGGAGCGAACGCGATGGCCTGCTTTACACTGGGTCAAAATTATTTTCTTTGTCTTACTCTGTGTCGCTAAAAAAGTTGACACAATGGTGATTTTTGTATGAGACGTTGTTTTATGTAAGTATTAAAATCTAGCGTAAAAAGAAATACAAGTGCACCGATTTTTTTTTACTTAGTTGAAACAGTAACTAAAAGCGTGACAGAGTGGTATGAAACAAGACAACGAAAAGAAATTTGACCCACATATCGAGTATAACCTAAAGGTGCGTTCAGACCAAAAGAGCATTCTCTGTTCTATCCCCCGCTCTACGAAATCAACCAATCACGTTTTGTGTAACGATCGAATTTCGTAGAGTGGGGGGTTAGAATAACGAATGCTCTTTTGCTCTGAACGCACCTTAACGTTACCGACGCTTGCTAGTCATAGTACGGCTACAGAACGTGGTTATGTTAGGTTACCTCGCTCACTGATTTGCATAAGTTTTTGGGATGAAAACTTTCACAATTAGAAAGTGCTTTGGGCTAAACAATCCTAAATTTAAAATCTAAATGCAAAAAGAGTTCAGTTGTTTACTCTGGCATCCAAATTATAATGAAAATGCGACGATCAAGCTAAATGCCTGAATAGTTAGTCCCAAAATATCATCAAAACGATAGAGGCGTGTTCAGATATTTTTGAACGTTGTTCCGGATGGCGACTATACAAGCGGAATATCTTATCTAATCAATTTTGTTAAAAAGGGACTTCCAAATGGCGACTATACAAGCGGAATATCTTATCTAATCAATTGTGTTAAAAAGGGACTTCCAAATGGCGACTATACAAGCGGAATATCTTATCTAATCAATTGTATTAAAAAGGGACTTCCAATTTTATTAATAGTTATAAGCTTTTGAGAAGGGGGCCCTACTACCTAAGCTATCAGAATTATCAGATCGATTGCAAAAAAATTGCACATAATTAAAGGCCTTTCATAAAATCAAATCTGTGTCAGGGTAAGGTACAGTCACGGACTTTAATTGATAGACCACTTGGCAATGGATGCAATTTGGTCGTGTAATATTATGGGTTCGGTATTTTTCGTTAGTAGGCACGATCGCGACATGACCGATGTTGCCCGATGATATGTCAGTTAAATACGAATCTTTGTTGCGTCAAAATTTCAGTATGTCAAAACTAGTTGACATAATAAAAATTCCTTCGTCGACGAAAATTAAGGATTAGCCATCGGCCATTATTAGACGCTAGATGTCGTTGTTCCTAGAGGAAACTGGATAACGACAGTTCTTCATAGATTTGTCTAAAACCGTTTAGTAATTTAATCATGTTTTCTTCAAATCGGATGCCATGATTTTCCTGACATTAATAGGCGAGGTATTTTTTCAAGTCAAGATATTTATTTATATAAGTAGCCATCATGTTATCGGGCAATTTTAGATTATTTTTTTCATTGACAGAGACAAATGCTATTGCTGTCTTTTTTATAATTCGTCATAGCTCCTAGTTGACGTTATAATTATAAAGCTAAGTGCATTGAATGTAATGTCAAGTTCGCCATTTAACATTTTAGTTAAGAGATTCGAACCTTAGTGACAGTTCATAAACGCGCATTGATAAAGATAGAAATATAATTTTTGCTCTTCTGTTATACGATGACTTTACTTCCTTTATTAGGATTTACGAGTAAAAGCGACTAAACCCGATTTGTATTACACGGCTAAAATACGCACAGTGACAAGTGGCTTATCAATTAAAGTCCGTGACTGTACCTCAAAGTAGACCTTATGTGTTCTTCAATAAAATCCATTTTAAACACCGTGACACCGTGTACCCTTCCATGTGCACTGACAGTTTTAACGTCATAATTTTTGTGTTACGAAGTTAAACTTTGTGTGACAACTTTGTCACTGAAAAAGGGTGACAAATTCAAATTTCCTATGAGCCATCAATACGAACCTATATCTTTTAAATTGGCCCCCTTTTATTACTGCCAAAGGTTGTTGAACAGGGTATACCATATAGTTTTTATGACTAACTTTCGTAACACAATTGACGAGATTATTATTTTTGTTTTGACTAAGGGTTTAACTATGTACAATTTTTAGGTTCAATTTTGATATTCAGTTGTAATACCTATACAAAATGCAAAATATTATGTGCACCGGGTACCAGTCTCAGGATATGCTAGATTGATGGTATTATCCAGCCCTGATTTTCAGCCTATTCCCTTTGGCTGGGAAGCGTTTAGTGCTTAAGTAATTGTTCATGTTAAAATATGATAATATTATATTGTCGATTATAGCATTCATGTACCCAACTATTTTCTCTAATTCCGTGACTGCGCCAATCGCTGAGAGCGCCATCTATCGTCGCCGCGCGTCACCACAAACCGCGGAAGCCATATTTTTTGCGGTCGACGTTTATTTGTGGTTCGGATTACAGTCTATAATAAATGTCTGGTCGCGTTTATCTTTATTAGACTAGGACATTACACTATCGATTGAGTTTAATAATGTAATGTGTTTACGGAATTGTCGGCCTCTGTAGCCTAGTTCCTAGCAACCCTGCCTACAAATACGCATCTATCTTCACTATATAGTATAAAATAAAGTCACTTTTTTTGTCCCTATGTCCCTTTGTACGCTTAAATCTTTAAAACTACGCAACGGATTTTGATGAGATATTTTTAAATAGGTAGAGTAATTCAAGAGGAAGGTTTTATATGTATAGTACCCGTGCGAAGCCGGGGCGGGTCGCTAGTATTTATTATATATATCGCCGATTATTAGCCACATCACAGGCCTTAATTGAGCTTACCGTAGGACTAAGTCGATTTGTGTAAATTGTCCCTGATCGTTTACTTATTTGTCGCTGTCAATAGACGTCTCCAGCAATGTTAACAAACCTTGAATTCAAAAATATATTTAATTTTCATTCTACGTCAGTATATAGCCTGTCCAATGGTCTAAGAGCCAAAAGCCATAAAATGTTTACATTGGCATTTTAATTTCAAAAGGTGACAAGTCGAAATACAAACGAGTGATTTTCTTCCCGAACACCCTAGTACTAAACCTTATATTCCTTTTTGTGTTTCTTAAACAAAAGATATCTTTACATCTGCATAGGGTTGTCAAAAATGTAGCAAGGCATTAAAAATCATCATCATCCCAGCCGCAAGATGTCCACTGCCGAACAAAGGCCTCCCCGTTGGCAACAGAAATAGCTAATTTAGCACTTTATTTAAAATTTATAAATAAATATTTCTGACAATAACGAAAGTCGATTTTTTTGTCGACTACAAGTCCTTAAAACCTAAATATTTCATAATACCTATTGAATTTGAATACAACATACAGGGTCGCGTTTTATAAAGTTACATTTTACAAATTCGCTGTGCGCCTCTCTAACGCACGCCTTTATTGGCTAAAAAGAGAGGCAAACAGCAAAATTGTAAATTGTAACTTTAAAAACCGCGACCCTGGTTAACAAATTTCCGATTGTTACAACCCTACCCTACCTAATGTTTTTTTATTGCACTTGTAAATCTTGCAATAGTAGCGATGTCATTAGATATTGAACCTTAGTACAAACAGTGAAGTCAGATTTTTGTATAATGTAAGTAATCACTTACGCTCTTGTGACAATCGATGACTAATTACCTTATCTTTATGGCGTTTAGCTCTTAGACCGTTGTTGGACAGGCCATACTACTAAATCCAATTTTAATCATTATAAAAAATTTTTATATAACAAAGTGCTTGAATATGGATAACGTAAAACCACCTAACTATAGTCCAATACCATTTTTTTTCTATTCATAATAGGTAGAAGTTTGACCACGATCATACCTGCTGGTAAGCGATGATATAGTCTACGGTGGAGCACGCTTACCTGTGAGATACCTATTTACTCTACCACAGATCAGACTCTACAAAGTAAATATGGTCCAAAATTTCAATTCCTTAATAAATAATAAATATCTTGGGACATCTTACACAAATCAACCTAGTCCCACGGTAAGCTCAATTAAGGCTTGTGATGTGGGTACTAGGCGACGGTATATACAGGGTGTAATCGATAAGTGTTTACAGGCCATAATTCGGTAAATATGAGAGATATCAGAAAATTTTTAACTGATATCGAAAGTGCATTACCCAACGAGTAAAATTACACTAACAACTTTTTTTAAATAAAATCAGAAATATCTCAAATATTAACTTCAAACCCTTCCATATTTAGTACGTAACCGTTTATTCAAAGACTAGTTTAATACGAATATTTTTTTATTTAAGAATAAATGTTATATTAATTATTTCAATATATGGTAGTATTATTATTTTTGTAATAAAATAATAATATAATGTATTCCTACAAATAACAAATCTCTAACAGTTTTATCTCTTACGAGCTTACGACACCCGACATTCCTTAAGGCTGTAAGTCGTCATACTAAATGTATGGGAGCGTTTTAAGATAGTATTTTTAATATTACTTCATCTATTTAGAAAAAGTTATTAATGTAAGTTTCCTCGTTGGGTAACGTACTTTCGATATCAGTTAAAAGTTTTCTGATATCTCTCATATTTACGGAATTATAGCCTGTAAACACGGGTCCATATTGGCTCTCATAAAATTTGTATTCCTATTAACGATTGTACTACGGATTGGAGTTCATAATAATCACTCTTCATAATTTTTTTCTTCATACATTTTAATTCCTATGATCGGAACTCATAACACACAGTCCTCATAATTTTTTAATTCCTATGATCGGAGCTCATAACACACATTCGTCATAATTTTTTAACTAACCTTACCCACCTTCCTGGCAGCATTTCGGTCCTGTGAGGGTCGCAGTTCTAATCTAACCTAACCCACCTTTCAGGCAGCATTTTAGTTCTGTGAAGGTCGCAGTTCTGACCTAACCTAACCCACCTTTCTGGCAGCATTTTGGTTCTGTGAGGGTCGATATAACACTTATGATCAAGAAATATATGAAAACAAAAATTAGTATAAAAAATGTATGATCTTTAACCTTATGAAGTCGAATGATTAGGAGTTTCAATATTTTATTATAATAAAAATTATGAAGAGTGATCATTATGATATAAAATTGTATGAGACTCATTTTCGGACTTCCGATATTAGGAGTAAAAAAGTTATGTGAATGAAAGCGCACCCCTGTAAACACTTATCGATTACACCCTGTATAATAGATAGACACATATAGATACATAAATACATAGACAGCCATGACCAAGGAACAAATATTTGTGATAAATAAATACACAAATAATGCCCTCGCCGGGATTCGAACCCGGAACCTCCAGCTTCGTAGGCAGCGTCACTACCAAACCAACTTAGGCTAGGGAGGCTGACTAACTCCTTACAAAGGATCAGTCCTAATTTTCTTGACTTGATCAGAATTGACTTTGTCTTAGTTTTTTATTATTGTTTTGAGGATCTATGAATTTGCATTTATATAATCATTCTGCCTATTACAGACTTCATCTCTACTTAATGTACTATATTCTGTATTTTAGGTATAAAATTTATGTTTCGTTTTTAATTAATGCATGTTAGCTGTAAGATGTTATAAAACTATTATTTGAAAAAACAAGTCCCGCTGAGTTTCTTGCCGGATTCTTCTCAGAAACAGTGGTGT
Source organism: Thaumatotibia leucotreta (assembly GCA_025490895.1). Taxonomy (NCBI): domain Eukaryota; kingdom Metazoa; phylum Arthropoda; class Insecta; order Lepidoptera; family Tortricidae; genus Thaumatotibia; species Thaumatotibia leucotreta. Next base: position 2,297 of record JALPQI010001571.1, on the reverse strand, counting down.
AGGGCTAGAACCGAAAGTAGCTTTTTTTTCTCTCTCATTCGCTATTTAGTTTAACGATTCAAAAGCGCTCGTAGCTGGGCCTAATTGAATAAAGAATATTTTGACTTTGACTTTGAATATCACGATTAATGCTGCGTTTCCAATAAAAATGTGCGAGGGTGTGTATCCATACAAATGACACCTCGCTCGAGTCATTAATAGGTGTCATTTGTATGGAAACACATCCTCGCACATCTCTGGTGGAAACACAGCCTAATACAACCATCACACCTAATCGGAGATATTCTATTTAGTTTTGGACCATAGTTGAGAAATTTTGGACTCTATAGCTATGTGATTTTATGGTACAGGTATTTACTGGAAACGTTTGTTTACATTATTCGCTACTTCCACTGAGCGTGACTTCGCGCTCATGTGCAAAGTACAAGTGACGTCATGAACAGATAGTATTTTTTTTACTACCTACTTGTTATTTTAACATGATTCTAGAGAGATCTAGGGTCCATTGGTTAAATGTACTGTAAAAACACAGAAGGAAGAATAGGATCCCTTTAATATTCATATTGAATTAGCATTGAATATGTTTCTGAATACGCCCCAGCAGCCAATTTGATTCCGGCCATATTTACTTAGGGCGTCCGCAAACATTCCCGGATTCTGTGATAATAGTGCCGGAAGAATGTCTTTATTTGCTTGTACAGGACGTCTGTGCCTATTATCTGATCGTAAATCTACTAATTAACGTGTTTTGATGTAATTTTCGCATTACAAAATCTTGATGTCTAAAAAATACAGGTAAGGGTGGCCATTTCTTAAGTCTGGTAGCGCTTAAAAACCTCAGATTTTAGAGCTCTATAAATAAATAAATAAATAATAATAAATAATGTATAGGTAGGTAGGTTTCCTTCAAGTTACACCTAAATACCGCACCTATCCCTCACAATTATTTTGGTTGCACTGTTGGAATCCCAGTGAGGGATGAGAAAACAAAAATTTTATAACATAAATAAATGGAGAGGAGAGGAAAGAAGAGCCTGGACGGCAAGTGCACTCCTGGCAGCGATCCGTTTTAAACGAGCTCCGTACGGTTGGCCAAAGCTGGAGGAAGGCTAAAAGTGTTGCTGAGGACAGAGAGGCGCGGCGCGATCTTGTGAAGGCCCTTTGCACCTCTAGGTTACCTTAGGACGACAACAACAACAACATAAATAAATATTCAGTCCCTTATTTTAGTATCTATAATGTATTTGTTATAGTGTAATTAATATCATTGGCTGTGTGGTGACGGCAGTAAGAATACACAATGTCGTAACAGATGTGCTTACCATAGAAAAAATCAACTACGAAAGACTCTGGTTGTCACGGGATTCGAACCCGCTGCCTCTGGATTGCCGGTGCAACGTGCAAGAATACATTTTGTCACCACCCCAACTCCTCTTGCGGGTGTCGTAAAAGTCGACTAAGGGATTGAAGTGTCACTGATCATTACTTGATAAAAGAATGATGATGGGCAGCAGCGTCATTATAGTGGACACATTACTGCGATCGTCATTCCGCTTGCCCAGCCTGGCGATTATGGGCATTTACCTCCTAATGCGTCTATACGCATGGTTAATAGGAGAGGCCTACATCCAATAGTGGACTATCATAGGCTGACGATGATGATGATGAGGAATTAATGTCCCTCCCCCCGGATACCTTGGTGGGAAGGAGAACTCGGCCGGACAGATATCGTCCGCGCCCACAGGCTTCGGTCCGGACACGTACCCACGAATAAGTTTGCACATTTAATGAAAAAGACAGGATCGCCTAACTGCCAAGAATGCGATGCTGTCGACGATGTGCATCACTTTTTGATGGAATGTGTCAAGACTCGAGATAAAAGGGAGCAGCTATATAAGACCTGGGGTTTTTCCAACTTTGATGTTGGGATCTTCCAGGCAATATTGGCGGAACCTACTTACATCAAATGCAGCTAAATTTGTTTACACCTTTTTAAATGTAAATTGACCTGGTAGATATTGTATTCGTTAGTGGTTCTTCGAGTGTTTCGGGGCTTCATGGATCTGGGTACGCCTTTGTGGCAATGGCTATTTTGGTGCTATTCTTGGTTGTAGTGCCTTCGTGTCTCTACCATAGCAGCCAAAAATATGTCGAGCTTTCTAGCTACTTCCACAGATGTGTGGCCGGATTGGTGGGGCGTCTGGGGCGCTCGAAAATAATTATGCCCGTTAGTTGTTCTCTTTTTCTATATTAGTTTTTATATTAGCTATTGTAATCTCATATTTATTGTTTAAATG